>VWYK01089718.1:5400-23248 GCA_013399775.1 Semnornis frantzii
TGGATGAGGCCTTGAGTGACCTGTTCCAGCGTGAGGTGTCCCTGCCTATGGCAGGGGGTTGGAACTGGATGATCTTTGAAGTCCCTTCCAACATTACCATTCTGTGATTCTATGATTTTAATTGCAAATTCAAACCCATCATTTTGGAAGCTTTCAGTTTACAAATAAACCTTGTGTAAACTTTCTGTGCTTGGAATCTGAACTCTTTAGCAGCAGCTGACTCTTGGTCCTACATATATATAACTTTAAGCCTTTAGCTTTGTGCTGAGAATGGAACCAAGCAACCTGTTTGCTTTCAAATTCTCTTTATTATATCTTTGATTGTCTCCACGTTGTATGACAGAGGAACTGAGTCTTTTGAAACTTCTTGTAAGTCACCCTGGTGGTTTCTCTCAGCCCCAAAGCTGAGTATTGACTCAATGATAAGGTTTGAGATTGTGCAGATATGCACTGGGTTGTAAAACATTTCACTTAGAAGAAATGAAGCTCAATTACAGAGCCCCCAAATCACACAGCATCTCTTAGTGCAACCCTGATAGAAAAGAGTCTCTCTGTCCCTCAACTAGCAAGATTGCTGCACTCCAGCAGAAGTGTGTGTTTATAGACAGTGCTTTGGGAGAACCAAGGTCCCACAACAGGCTTCCTATATAATTTGGGCAAGTTGCTTTTTAATCTCCCTCTGCCTCATTTCCCCATCTTTATGAGATGGACAACAATGCTTTGATCTTTTTGCCTGTGTAGGTTTTTTGTGGTACAGACTGTCTCTAGCTGATAGCACAGCACTTAGGACAGTGCAGCTATGAGCAATTTCCTGAAGGGCTTCTTCAAAAAGCATGGCATACACTTATACACTCCTTGGCAGAGGAGATGTTAGCCAGAATCTGGAGCTTTATAGATCCACAGCAATGCTGTGATAGAGGTTTTATCTTCTTATCTCTGAACAGAGCAGACAGAGAACAGTTTGTAAGTTACTTCTGCTTTCCTAGCTGCCCTTTTCAATGTGTTAAAGAGTCTTTTCAGCCTGAAGTAAAAGGGAAACACCCGAGGATACTAAAAGCATCTTGAGGTGTCTTCTGTGACCAGCAGAGACCTTTAGATGGAACAATTTCAATGAACTTCATGTGTCTGTAGTGCTGACATTTACCTGAGAACCAGTTTTCTTGACTCCTTTTGCAGTCATTGCAGACAGACTCTTGCAAGGTAGGATTCATCTGCCCTGTTTTAAGTTACTACTTTAGGGTGACATAAATCATTCTCTGGAGCTTCATAATTCTTTTCATTGACTACAAAGAGTACAAGCAGTTATCTTATGTGTGGACTTCTGATCTATAGATCCAGACTTCAGCTTGTGCTGCACATACAGCATCTGTGGGCATCACTGATGTCACCAAACCTTCCCAACAAAGTCAGTATCACTGTCTCTGTTTTATTTTGTCTCAGTGAGGAGACTGATATGGCCTATATCAACCCAGAACTTGACTGTAACAGTGTAAAACTGCTGTCTTGTGAACCTTGGCACCACTCAGCTGAGGTACTCCATGTTTAAAAGGGCTGAAACTTGAATCTAGAGATTTTAGATAAAGCTACTCTAAATGACAAACACAAGTTAGCACCTTGTAGTCACGCCTGTCATTACTACAAGGAGCTTTAAATGTTAAGAAAAAGGAACCACCAAAGGCACCACAACGGCAGCTACAAATGCCACCTGAACTATGTAATTTCCTTAGACACTAGGTGTTGAGAGAGAAGTCTTCTGAGTCATTTCTAACCAAATAAAGTCTGCTGTGTCTGCAATACCTGGCTATCACAGCTCTTAAAATGGATAATTCTCATGGATTCAACTTTGAATTGCCAGAGGATAAACAGAAGGATTAGTAAAGATGTTGTAATGTGGCATGTGGAAGTACAAATGAGTGGAACAACTGTTGCTAAGTAATCAGCTAACTTGTCAGCAGCTTGCCATCTTGCTACTGAATAATTAGCTGCTTAAAGCACTGTGTCCATTCCTTGGGACAAGTCAGAGCAGAGCTGCCTGTGGGAAAGGTGCTTTCATGTGGTTTCTCTCAATTGCTTGAGTAGATGTGTCTAGTTTCATCAATTGATGAAATCTGTCCAGGAGATGAGATAAAACATGCCTAATCTTTGCTACCTATTACATATATAGGTACATATACTACCTATATACATAATAGGTACATGTACTACCTATTACAATCTGCTGTAGCAGAGCATGTTTCTAATCAGCAGAAGGATGTGTCCCTCTGTGGAGAATATTAATGGCTAGTGCCAACATTGTGCAAAGCTCAGGGGATGTAAGATCCAGTTCTGGGCATTTGCACACTTGGCAGGTTTCTGGGGATTACTAAAGAAATTTCTGCTCCTCTTGCACCTTCCTGGAGCTCTTTGTTGTGGCAGTCTGTGTAGTGCTTCCCGTTCTGAGCTCAGGAAAGGCCTCTGAAAGCACAGAGTTGCCTGGAGGAAATACAGCAGCTTAACTGAGAGGTGCAACTGGTCTAAAGATGACTAAGATCCCTGCCTTACCCTTGCTTCTCCATTTCCATTATGCTTCTGCTTTCCAACACAACCTGGTTTATCTCTTTTCTCCACCTTTGTCATCATGCTTCCAGTAACCTTCCCTCCCTCCCCTTCACCTTTCTGGGCATGAATTTAATGCATTCCTGGACTACACCTAATGTGGATAGAAATAGGAACAAACTGAGGAACAACTTCCTCTGCAGTGACTCCAAACCCCATGATAGTGGATGGGCAGTGCAGGCAACCCCATATGAAATGAGAACACTATACACACAATTACTAGGCAAGAAAAACCACTGTGAACTAAACAAAGGTACAGGGAAAGGTTAAAGTGAAATCTGGGGAGAAAGCTTGCAGGTGTGAGTTTCCTGGAGATTTTGCAATGCAAACAAGTTACACAGACAAGGCAAAGGCAAAAGTGTGAGTCAAAGTCCAACAAGCTCCCAAGAGGAGAGCCCTTTGTTGGGCTGGCCAACGGACAACAGCAGCCCAGCAGTGTGCACCAGCTATGCACACATTCATACTGCAGGAGCAGATAAATTTTGGCTGAGTACTGGGGGCTGTGCTGGGACCCTACCAGGACACATGGTTCCCCCTTCAAGCACCTCTGGGGCCCTGGAACTTGTGCTCTTCCATGTCCAGAGCCAGGTTTCCACCTCACTCTGTGTGAAGGGAACTGCCTTTGCCTGTCCCCCCTACATCCTCCTGGTACTTGCCTCTTCATTACCAGTCAGGGCAGGCCAGGCTGCCAGTGGCAGCCCTGCAAGCCCCACTGGAGCCCATCAGCAGTGTTTGCACCTGCTGACACTGAGTCATTTTTCTCTCTCACTGTTTAGCTGTTCTCACTTTCAGCAAGAAGAGCAGATGGGGCAGGCAGCATCTGCAGAATCTCGTAAATGCTATGAGATACCAGGGGATGTGCCTGCTCTGAGAAGCTGAACAGATGTGCTAAAATTGAGTTGTATCCCCAGAAGGCTTTTCATGTCAATTTGTTTGTTTTTTGGACAATATTAGTTAGACTGAATTGAACTATCTGGATTTTATATTCCTGGGAACCAGTTTCATTCACAGAGTTTCTGCCAAAAAATAAAAATTATCTAAAAGTGAAGATGAGTTCTAGAAACCACAGAGGACAGAAGATGTCCAAGGCCTGCCTTTTCTTCTGAGAGGAGGAAAATAGAGCTTGAGCCTTTGGGAAAAGAACAAGTTCACTACAGAGCTCATTCATTGGAAACTCATAAACTAGCCTTGGATAGCACTGGGACAAGTGAAGATGACTGAAAAACAGGCTTACTGCTGTGATAACCTGGTACATGAGCCATGAGGTGCTCCTTTTACAGATATCAGAGGACTTGAAATAATCTGTGGCCTGTGGGATGATACTCTCAGAAATTAAGTGTGATCCATATCCATTTAACAGATATAACAGGGGAAAACAACACCACAATGCTGAGCATTGCACATTTCTTGTGCAAGTTCACTCAGTAGGAAAGTGGCCAAAAGGCAAAATTTGATCACTGGAGACATCTGAGTGATGAAGACTGCAAATCAACTCCCTGATACACTATAATCTAGTTAACTGCAACCAATATCCTAACAAATGGGGTTGTGCCCAGTAGGCCTACTTAGCCATTTGTTTTTCCAGTCATCCAAATCTTGGTTTATTTGAGTATTTTGCTACTTGCTCAGATAGTATTTTACAGTACCTTGGTCAAGCTTCAGAAATTAGACAGATTTTAGAGGCATGAATACAGCAACTGGACTTCTTTCATCTATGTGGCTGAGACTTTATACATACCATAAGCCAGAAGTATTTGCTGAGGTAACAGGTTTGGATGGGCATATCTAATTAAAGTCCTTTGTCCATAAATAAAGACACTCCTGTGTGGTAATGAATGAGATACTACAAACTCCAAACCATCACAGGTTTAAACCATGGCAACAACATGCCATGGTGACCTGAGTCAAGTCAAGGCCTTGAGTGACCTGTGCTAGTGGGAGGTGTCCCTGCCTATGGCAGGGGGTTGGAACTGGATGATCCTTGAGGTCCCTTCCAACCTCACCATTCTATGAACAGCAGACTCAGCTGCTGTCAGTTTTTCCAAAGAGTGAAAATCTTGGATGTGGAAAATTATTAACTCTTGGGATAGAAGAATCACTTCTCTGGCAGAATTGAACATATGAATTTGGGGAGGCTTTCTTGTAATTCCTTCTTTTATGTGCTGTGCAGAGTTGCCTTTGTTGACTGAGGTGAGTGGGATGGTGCAGGTTAAACTTCAGTGCTGCCCAGTTGTTTGGCTTGCACAGCAGTGCTGTGAAGGAAGACTGAAGCATCAATGCATTATGGAGCCTCTTCACTCCTCACGTACCATTTCTTGTGTTGGAACTATTCTTTACTATTAATTCTCTGTTAATTCACTGTTTGGTTTTGGAACATGACTATAGCCTTCTAAGTGTGTAGCCCAACTGATTGAAACTCTTTGATAACACTGCAGTGTGAGTGCAGCCCAGACAGCCAACTGAGTCCTGGGCTGCATCAAGAGAAGCATGGCCAGCAGGGCAAGGGAGGGGATTCTACACCTTTGCTCTGCTTTCCTCAGACCCCACCTGGAGTCCTGTGTGCAGTTCTGGAGCCCCCAGCACAGGAAGGACATGGAAGTGTTGGAGTGGGTTCAGATGGCTGCAGCAGCTCTGCTGTGAGGACAGGCTGAGAGAGTTGGGGCTCTGCAGCCTGGAGAAGAGAAGGCTTCCAGGAGACCTTAGAGTAGACTTCCAGTATCTGAAGGGGGCTACAGAAAGGCTGAGGAGGGACTGCTGACAAGGTCTTGCAATGACAGGACAAGGGTTTGAAGTGGCAGAAGGGAAATTGAAAGTGGATGTTAGGAGGAAGTTGTTTGCAGTGAGGGTGGTGAGACACTGGCACAGGTTGCCCAGGGAGGTTGTGGCTGCTCCCTCCCTGGAGGGGTTCAAGGCCAGGTTGGAGGAGGCCTTGAGTGACCTGTGCTAGTGGGAGGTGTCCCTGCCTATGGCAGGGGGTTGGAACTAGATGATCCTTGAGGTCCCTTCCAACCTTACTATTTTATGATTCTGTGATTGCTTCAGAACATGAGGGGTTGTCTGGTACTAACTGTAAGCAAAAATCAATTTGCAATGCCAATAATAACAATGACACTTGTTGCTTGAAGTAATTAATTGCCCAGAAAACATGCTAATTGAAAAATAATTTATTACTTTTCGATGCTAAATAATTCTGATTTGTGTTTATTCTGTCATGTATAGAAACTGCATTTTTGTTTCCAGACTAAAAAGGAAGTGTTTGTGGTATTGATAACTCTGTGTTTAAGGCTGAGTTTCCTGGCTAGAAATCTTCTACTTTAAATCTTCTACAATCTAAACTTAAAGTGACTCAGAATTATGATTTAATTGGTTTTGATGTTCCATTTTTTGAGTCATGTAGTCTGAGGTACTTGAAGAGAGTCTATATTCATGGGAAGAGATGTTCAACACTACTTGATGAACAAGATTCCTTTAAGGTGTATCCAGAAAAGAAGCACTGAAATTTGAAATTCTTACTGGATTGCTTTAAGGAAGCTTTGCACTTACCAAAAGGAATGGAAAAAATTAAGAAAATCCACTCCCAGAAGTTTCCATCTCTTCTTTAAGATACATAAAGAGCTTATCTTTCCAGTTCTTCAGAATCTGTTTGGATTAACTGTGATGTAAATCAACTCCAAACAGGATTTTCTAGTTGTAGTAGTTACACAGAACTAAATACAGTAAATAAATACTGAATACTAAAACTGAAAGAACTAAATACTAAAAACTGTAGCAGCTAAATCAGGGAATTCAGCCATTTGAGAACCTGAAATCTTAAAGCAGATTGAAAAACATCTTCATGGCTAGAGGACCTACATCAAAGACAGGATCTCTCTCGGAAATGCTTATCAAGGATGCTGCTGGGCCTCAATCTCATCTGACTGGCATGAGCAGCTTGTGCAAACCAAACATGCACACAGAAACCCAGGGGGTTCAAGCTGCAGATCAGGATTAACTCCATCCACTGAAGTTACAAGGTTTAAAGCAATGTAGATCAGCTGAGCATGTGTGCCAGGCTGCCCACCAGCAACAGCTTTCAAAGCGCTTAGAGGCTTTCTGAACTCATTCAGAGTGCCCTGCTGCTTGCCAGGTCAAAGTTTTCTTATAAAGGGTGATATAAACTGCTTCTCTAACATCTCATCAGACCAGTACTTCCTACAGCACTATGCTATGCTTGCAACCTACTGGATGTCCTGTCAGCATGTCCCAGTGATGTGCTGGCACAGCCAAAACTGGAAGAGAAAAGAAACTGTAGTTATCACAACAGGCAACAATCTGAATCTGTTAACTTATGGCTTGGGATGTTTCTAGACAGGAATGCTGGCAGCAGTTCCCTGAAAACTAGTGTAGCTCTGCCAGTGCTGTGCAAGTGGTGCATGAAATTTTAGTGTGAGAGCTGTTCAAAGTAAGCTTTTAATTCAGGATTAGGAACAGTGAATGCTAAGCCCTGGGACACTCCTGTATTGTTCTCTACTCCACTCTCAGAAACACACTCCAGTTAAAGAGAAGCCTGGGACAAGAAAACTTGACCTACATGATGTCATCTCTTTTTGAGGTGATCCTGAAAGGACATTGTGTCTCTGAGACAAGGATGAATATGTTTTTTCTCCATGATATGCTGTATCTATCTTCACTCCTATTGCCAAGCTAGAGGGAATGTGCTGAGTTTCTGTGCAGACTGAAAGCACCACCAGCAAGTCAGATCTTACAGTTTCAAGACACGTTCCCCTCGAGGCATCTTCCAGAGAGAAAATCAGCCTACTGAAAAGGAAACCTCATACCAAGTGTCTGATTCATTCCAGCAAGCTTCATGTTATGATTAGATGCTCTCTCCTCTCTTTATCTCCAGCTGATGAGCAAAAACTGTTGTAAGGAGAGTAGGCAATGATTTTGGATGCTGGCAAAATATTGCCCTGGAGACCAAATTTGAGAATCTCCTTTTTTGTTTCCTGTTTCAAAGTGTACCTCAAAGTTTTTCTGGCTCTTTCTGTGAAGGAGCTTAGCACAGACTTTCCCTGTTAAGGCTGTTTTTGCAGGCACAATGAAGATTTCTTTGCTCGTGGGTGGAAAAGGGAGGCATTCCAAAATGTTTACCAAAGAATAGCTGTTTACAAAACTAGCATCTTGCTTTTTGTCTTGGGTAGCTTAGCATCCATAAATGACAAGAAGATTGTTCTAGCACTTCGGGTCCCTCTGCATTATTCATCAGGGAAGCTCAAGCTGAATAATTTTTTTTCTGGGACAAAGCTGTTGCTAAGCTTAAAGTTTGGGAGATCTAGTAATGTGATTTTGCTTAGCCTTCTCCCCAGGAAACTCTTCCACTCACACGATGTGAGGGTACTGTGACTTGGCAAAATCATTCCTTTTGCTACTTCCTGGATACTGAACAACAAGACAACTATGTGAAATGAAGAGAAGAGATATTAACCCTGACACTTCAGCAATGAATCAAAGTGAAAGAGGAGTCAGAAAGAAAGGAGGGATAAAAGTAGTTCCTCATGGCATCCTGAATGTGGTATGAGATGTTTTTTTCCCAAAATGAGCAGGACAAAGCCAGGCATATATGTACATTTTGTAACATGGATGCCAGTTTGAATGACAAACGTAACTACCAAGTAAAGGTCCATCTTCTGTTTATCTTATTGTAGGCTAACCCACAACATTCCAGATGTCCACTTCTCTCATAGACACTTGTCTACAGAGTGACAGAGTGCACCACTCTGTTGCAATTTCTCTTTAAGGAAAGAGGGAAAGTTGGATAGGAAAACTTCTGTTTCCTAAAAGAGTGGGAAGTGCTGAGGTTCAAAGCTCAACTACAGCTTCTGTTGATGGTTAGCTCTTGGTTGCAGTGTAAGCAGGGTGATCCTGAGAGCAGGCTCTGCTAGCACAGAGGCTTTGGCAAGGGATGAAGGGTGAGCTCAGCTGGGGAGGCAGGCAAGGAAGGTGACAGAAAAAAATAATCTGGAAACTGATCTGCAGCTAAGGCTCTGCAGAAACTTAAAGCATCTCTGCTTTAGTAAATTCAGTAAATATCTGAAGGGGGCTACAGGAAGGCTGGGGAGGGACTATTGACAAGGTCCTGTAATGACAGGACAAGGGGCAATGGGTTTGAACTGGCAGAGGGGAGATTGAAAGTGGATGTTAGGAGGAAGTTGTTTGCAGTGAGGGTGGTGAGACACTGGCACAGGTTGCCCAGGGAGGTTGTGGCTGCTCCCTCCCTGGAGGNGATGGAGACTCTCTATGCTGATCAGTCCTTCAAGAGATTTCCTGGATGTGTATAGAAGTAGAAGAAACAGTTTGAAATTAAGTCCAGTGACACTGTATTGAAAGAAAGCACAGTAAACAGTGAGTTAATCTGGCTGCAGTGATGTGGAACATTTGCCAAGGTACTACTCTGGTACATTTTTCTCAGCTCTGATTCTCCAAGGGATGTTCTACCTCTCTTTAGACTTACATTGCAACTCTGAGAATGGACTTGTTCTTTCAAAAAAAATCCCTTTGAAGCTTGGAGGCTCTTAGAAATGTACTTATTCTGGCATCCTCAGCAGAGAAATGATGGGCTGAGTGAGAGCAAACCCTACCTGATGATGGTTCCTCCGTGGCTATGTGGAGATACACTGGCAGGTTGTTATGAAGAGAGCTTCCATGACTTTCACTGGGCTGCTCTGGCAGCTAAAGCCATCAGACCTGCTTTCAGTGTTGTCAGCCTGGGACAGGGTTAGTCTGTGAGCAGAGCCTTTGGAGATCAGGGGAAATCATGCTTGTAGTACTACCCAGATGTACCTTTTATGGGATTTGCATATGCTAGAACATTCTTTAAAGCACAGATATTTCTAAATCCTTGGTTGTCTGATCTTCATAGCATTTTTGTTTGTTTTCTCATCTACTTCTTAGCTTCAGTCCAGTTAATTTTTCCATGGACCTTGTGGGAAATAGCTTATGAGATTCTGATGGGAGATGAAATTAATCTTTTTCAATCAGCTGTTTTCCAAGAGAGCTACTATTTTTCATGCAAACACTTCCATGTAGCTGTCTCATATTTGCAGAATAATATGCACTTGCAAACACTACATATGTTAAAATTAGAACTTATTACTTTATTTTTGGGTTCAGCTCTGGTCAGTTAAAATGAAACTACTTTGTGGTAGAAGAATGATTCAGTAATTGCAGTCATCATTCTTGCAGTGGGTAGGAGTTATTAAGTATTTTGGCTTTACTGAACACAGAAGATGTGGTAGGAGTCTGACAATGATTATTATAATTGGTATTACATTTGGGATGAAAACATGTACCATGGTCTAGTTGATTAGCTAGGGCTGGGTGATAGGTTGGGCTGGATGAGCTTGGAGATCTCTTCCAGCCTGGTTGATTCTATGTATATAATAGTGAGAAAACTAGCAAGCTAAATCAGGTACCTTTGAATCTGGTATTGATTTATCTTTACAACCACTGGCTCCTTTCATAGCTCAGTGCAGTGCTCAGTACACTGTGATTTTCATATTCTCTGGTCATACAAGTTGTATGCAGTGTGTCGCCATTTGTCTCGGGTATTAACATGTTCTTTACATGTGCCTGGATGCTGAGTGCCTGCACAGTTGGTTGTGTAAGATTGGTGAGTCCCAGAAACGGTGTGCACTTAGCTAACTTTGTTCTGGGGAGTACATTTTGCATTCAGTACTGCACCTTGGGAATTTCAGCTCCGTGGCTGCAACTCAAAGGCATTTATTAGATAGTGCTGCTTCCCAAATAATCCATCCATATGCATTTGCTTCATTAAGTGACTGTAAGTGATTAGAAATACTGCAAATATGCTGATTTATATATGCAGCAAATATAAATCAGTCTGGCAGAATGCATATATAAATCAGTTTAGAACTTTCAAATGTGTTTTGTCTTTTGGACTCACAAGGACCTAAGAGAGCTGGTCATGACATGTGAATTTCAGGGTGATACTGACAGAACCCAGCATCAGAAGCAAAATAGTCCTTCATGCCCAGTCCAGATGGGACCATCAGTCTAGCATTGCTGAAGAACAGACTTGACAGTAATGACCAAAGCCCCCAAAGTCAGAGTCTGTGTGTTTAGCCTGCCCAACCTCTATACAAATGCTGATGGCACTAAGCAGTGGGGGAAAGAGTTGTTTGTGTAGGACTGCTTCTAAACAGAATGCTTTCAAACTTTTCCATGCAACATCAGCTGTTTTTTAATGCTAATATTTTTATCTTCCACTAATCCACTTAAGGCAAGACATAACATTCTTGTTCTGTTATTTTACTGGAATTCTTATTTGTTCTAATTTATTTTAATGTCCCCACATCACTCCTTTAATCCAATTTCAGTCCGAACGGCAGAGCAGTAACTAGTTTACAGTCATGGATGTGGCTTGTGCCAAAACAGAAAAAGCACATTGTTGTTATTTTCACAAAGTTGAACTCGTTAGGGACATTACAGGGGTAATGCTTGTGACAAAATCAACCACTGAACTCTCATTCTTCTAAGTCCAACACTGAGACACTTTATATGGGCACACAAGGTCCAAAAACTGTTTTAAAACCTCAATGGGAAAGAGCAGAGAGAAAAAATCAACATAAAGCAACAAAAAAATTCCTGAAGAGGGAGTTTGTATTTCCATCTGTCCTTTATAGGAAATGTCTTTTGTAAGTCTTTGAAGCTTGTGACAGAGGAGCAATAGATTTGTTCTACATCACAGGACAGTTACTGCTGTTCATCAGTTTGTTCTGGTCACCTTGTAATCCCCCAATGTTCTTATAGAAACTGTGAATCTTAGTCCAGAAAGAGACAGATGCTTTATCACATAGTTCATTTGGAGAAAAACCACATTCATAAGGAGTGTTGACTTGGATGAACAGCACCAGAAGTGAATTTAGGGACCTGCTGGAGAGACTCCAACAGGGAGTCACAAGGATGAGGGGGGACTTGAGCATCTCCCCTACAAAGAGAAAGTGAGAACCCTGGGGCTGTTTAGTCTGGAGAGGACTGAGAGGAGATCTGACCAATGTCTAAGTATCTGAAGAGTGGGTGTCAAGTGGCTGGGGCCAGTCTCTTTTCTGGTGGTACACAGCAACAAGACAAGGAGCAGTGGCTACAAACTAGGACATAAAAGGTGAAGGAGAAACTCCTTCTTCTTTACAGTGAGGGTGACAGAGCACTGGAACAGGCTACCCAGAGAGGTTGTGGAGTCTCCTTCTCAAGAGACTTTCAAAACCTTCCTGGATACATTCCTGTATGGACCACCCTGGGTGATCCTGCTTTGGAAGGGGGTTGGACTCAAAGATCTTTGGAAGTCCTTTGAAACCTCTAATGCTCTGTGATTCTGTGATTGCTGTGTGCTGGGAGATCTCTGGAGGTCCTTTGATACCTCTAATGCTCTGTGATTCTGTGATTGCTGTGTACTGGAAGATCTCTGGAGGTCCTTTGAAACCTTTAATGCTCTGTGATTGCTGTGTGCTGGAAGATCTCTGGAGGTCCTTTGAAACCTCTAATGCTCTGTGATTCTGTGATTGCTGTGTGCTGGGAGATCTCTGGAGGTCCTTTGAAACCTCTAATGTTCTGTTATTTTGTGATTGCTGTGTACTGGGTAACTTGACACAGACATCAAAGGAAGAGCTAAAAACTGGAGAAACACAAAAGGCCTTAAGGAAAAACTGGGAGTAGAAAGCCAACTAAGAATGGAAAGAGGCATAAAATCCAAGAAGAGGTGCTAAGAAAGGAGCACTGCTGAGGTTAACAACAGCAGTTTGTAGGTCAGGAAAAGAGAAGAGGAACCAGTGCCTCTGAGCTTCAGTTTGTTAGAGACCTGAAACAGCAAAAATCTGAGAGGCTTCAAGATTGGCAAGTGTCTAGCACTAAAGAAGAATCCCAAACACTGACACTGAGATGAAAATTGAAAAAACAAAAGAAAATGGGGGTTAAAGATGATAAGCTAAGTCAGGTTAAGGTGACCTTTTTAAGAAGTAACAGAACAGTGGACTACCAGGGAGGGCAGATCTAGACTGGAGGTTAGGAAGAAATTCTTTATAGTCACAGTGGTGAGACACTGGAGCAGGTTGCCCAGGGAGGTTGTGACTACCCCCTCCCTGGAGGCATTCAAGCCCATATTGAACAGGGTCATGAGCAATCTGGTCTAGTAGACAGTGTCCCTGCCCATGGTAGCAGGGTCGGAGCTGGATGACCTCTAAGGTCGGAGCTGGATGACCTGTAAGGTCCCTTCCAACTCAAACCATTCTATGACTCAATCAAGGGTTAAGAGAAGAATACAGGCCTGTTGGCACTGTACCTGTCTGCTGTTTGACAGGAAGCTGTATGGCTTTGGTGGGAAGCAGACTATGAATAAATCATAAAAGGACACCCTTTAAAAGTACATACAGTGATCCATTCTATGTAAGAAAAAGATTATAGCTTTATTATCCAGCTGCTTACCAGTAGCATAAAGCTGGTTTCCATTATTTTTCACGCTCTTTTTTACTGTTTCCCCCCTCTTCTTAAAGCATTACCATATGTTATACACCTTATTTTCTTGAAAGGCTTATTACTAGAAAACCAGTGACATATGTGCAATGTTAAATACTGATGCCATCCTCTGCCTAACATGTAAATATACAGCTACTGGCTCAAGTAGATACTTCAAGTACTGAATCAAGTCACTCTTTCAAATGCCTGAACCTGGATTTAATTTTCTAACTGTGGACATTTCTAGTAGCATTTAAAAATACATCAAACACTAGCTTCCAAAACAGATTTCAGGAAATGACAAGAAAGAATAGATTCAATTTAGATCTTTCAATTTGAAGAGGCAATCCTTTCCCTGACTAAATCCTGTAGGTATCTGAGACACAGTTTAAGCAATTAAGCTTTGTGTATACTTGGATAGTGTTGGTGCATCTGCCCATAAGTTGAGGGTCTAGATGCTCCCTCCCTGGAGGTGTTCAAGGCCAATATGTATTAATAGTTTGAGCTCAGAGCATTTTAGACAGGAGAAGGCTTTGAGGAGACCTTAGAGTAGTCTTTCAGTATCTGAAGGAAGCCTACAGGAGGGCTGTAGGGCTGGGGCGGGGAGTATTTACAAGGTCTTGTAATGAGTAATGGATTTGAACTGGCAGAGGGGAGATTGAAACTGGATGTTGGGAGGAAATTCTTTACAGTGAGGGTGATGGGACACTGGCACAGGTTGCCCAGGGAGGTTGTGGCTGCTCCCTCCCTGGAGGTGTTCAAGGCCAGGTTGGAGGAGGCCTTGAGTGACCTGTGCTAGTGGGAGGTGTCCCTGCCTATGGCAGGGGATTGGAACTGGATGAGCTTTGAGGTCCCTTCCAACCTTACCATTCTATGATTCTATTTTCTCTCTGCACATATTTTGCAGTTTGCAGATCTGGTCAGGATCCCAGGCTAAAGTGGCTTGAGTGGCTGTGAATGGCTTCATGCAGAAGCAGGGTCAAAGAGGGAAGACTGCTGCTGCTCCTCACTCTGCCACAAACATAACCAGTAAGAAGGAGCTGTAGGCTCTGTTCTTTGCTCCCTGAATTTTTCAGGCAGTGTATTTTAGACAGGCTCTGGACAAAGCCCAGAAATGATCCAGAGCACTGGGATTCCCTGTTCCCAACAACACACTCTAACCACCAAGATTCCTCTTGCTTACTCTTCTGGTCCCATGATTCCCTTACACCTTGGTGCTCTTGGTCACATTTGAAAGGATCAGTTGGTGTTTGCTTTCATCATTGAAATATTACCTAGCTTCACTGCTTCACAGACGTTGACTATTTGTTGATTTACTGAAAACCTTTAAAACAACCTTAATTACTTCCTCTTTATTCAGAGTTTAAAGTTGAGTTGCTAAATTTACACAGACGTTGCAGCAGGATATGTGAAGGATTAGAATTCTAAAACTCTGTAATCCATTCCAGGGGAAGAGGAGATACTGAGTGTGTTTGGAAATCAGAAAATAACTGGAATATTGAAGTTCACTCTTGTGCTAGATTTATTTCATGTGGCATCTAATTTATCACTTCTGATTTTACTTTTTCTTCTCCCCAGTCTAACCAGGTATGTGACCCAAGTGTGTATAAATAATTCTGCTGTAACTAAAAGTAAACATTTTTTTAAAAAAGAAAAATAATAATAATTTAGGAGCTCCTTTTCTGTTCCTCACTGCAAAGCTTCAAAATGAAAACTGATTTGTAGCTTCTGCATTATAGGCCCAGGAGCTTCAAACCTGCATCTGTTCAGCTGAGCCAGATCCATTTAATTCTGATCTGTTTTTCACTTATCAAATGCAAGAACCATCTAGTGAGTTTGTTCATAGACTTGTTTTATTACCAAATAGTTCTTCTCTGTCTCAGTTGTTTACATTCCTATGTGGCCTGTTTTGTCAAAAGCTATGCAACCTTTGCCAAGAGTACTTCCTGGAATTTCATAATTGCACTCTGATTTGTTTCCTCTCATAGGTCTGAGCACTTCTTTTCAACTTACAAGAAAAAAAATTACAGACTTCAAAAGAAAAGATATTACCTAGACTTAAAAGGGCTTGCTGGCATCAGCATCTGTGTGTTTTGGGGGTATCATGAAACTGAAGCAACATGAGATGAGGTGGAGCCCTTTGTGTTATTGACTGCTATATTTAGAAAGAAGTGATGGAAATGTCTCCTCTGCATTGCGTAGACCTCACCTGCAGAATCTATTACCACAGGGAGTTGTTTCAGTCAGATATGGCTAAGCTAAGGTGCATATAACTCTAAGAATAACATCTGTTGTGACAAATGTTAGGAGCACTTCAATAGACTGATCTCATTAACAGACATTGCAAATAACATTTTGCAGCCTGGGAGGAGTGTGGGTTTGGCTTGCTGGCTTTTGTAACAGTGAAGGACTGGCCAGCCTCAGGGCAGGGGGGTACACAGAATCACAGAATGCTGAGGGGGGACCGTGGTGATCACCCAGTCCAACATCCCTGCTCAGAGCAAGGCTGTCTCAGACTGTGTCCAGCTGGGTTTTCAGCATCTCTGAGAATGGAGACTCCATAACTTCTCTGGGTAACCTATGCTGGTGTTTGGCCACTCACCGTAAAAAAGGTTTTCTATTGTTTGAATCATTTCCTGTGCTTCTGTTTGTGTTCCCTGCCTATTGTTCTGTCATTGGATAGCACTGAGAAGGACCTGGCTACAACTTCTTTATTTGCCCATCATGTATCTGTATGCAATGATAAGGTACTGCCATGCAGGTCTCCTGTCACCTTTGCTTGATTTCCTGCTCATGGGAATGCTCTGCTCTTGAGAACAGAGGACCTGATCCTTGAAATTGTCATCCACTGTCCTGGAGCATGTTTGTCAGGGATGAATCACATGGGATTCTTCTAAGCAGATGTCTGAACAGCCTAAACCCTGCACTTGTCAACTCCAGAGTTATGATCCTGTTGGAGCAAGTCCAGAGGAGGACTCAAAGATGCTCAGAGGGCTGCAGCAGCTCTGCTATGAGGACAGGCTGAGAGACTTGGGGCTCTGCAGCCTGGAGAAGAGAAGGCTTCCAGGAGACCTTAGAGTAGCCTTCCAGGATCTGAAGGGGGCTACAGGAAGTCTGGAGAGGGACTATTGACAAGGTCTGGGAATGGCAGGACAAGGGGCAATGGATTTGAACTGGTAGAGGGGAGATTGAAACAATGTTAGGAAGTTTTTTCCAGTGAGGTTGGTGAGACACTGGCACAGGTTGCCCAAAGATCACATTCTGTACTTCTGTGCTCCACAACCTCCCTGGAGGTGTTTAGGACCAGGTTGGATGAGACCTTGAGTGACCTGTTCTAGTGGGAGGTGTCCCTGCCTATGGCAGGGGGTTGGAACTGGATGAGCTTTGAGATCCCTTCCAATCTAAACTATTCCATGATTCTATGATCCTGCTTTTTAACCTTTCCTCCTCTCAGGATCCTGAACTCTGCCATCTCATGGGCACTACAGAGAAGACTGTGTCAGCTTTGGCATTCCCAAAGGGTTCTTCCCCATTTGTTAGTATGAGATCCAGCAGGGTAGCTCCCTCCATCATTTCCTCAGTCACTTGTGTTAGGAAATTGTTATCAAAGCACTCCAGAAACCCCCTGGAATGCTTGTGCCCACTGTGTTGTCTTTGCTACATCTCTGCTCTGTTGTTTCCAAGCATCTAGGATGACTACATCCATTTGATTCCCAGGCCCTTACACTCTAACATGCATGTCCAGCACATGCTCCCACCACATGTGCTCTCTGGAACCCTTGGGAGCAATGTCTCTGGAATAAGTTTCTAGAAACATCATACTTGTGATCTGGTTGGGTCAGGAACTAAATTTCCATGTTGAAATATTGGGAATGCAGGAAGGTAACAGGACTGGGCTTCTAATAAACTTCTGTGTAATCCTCATCTTTTCTCTTAGAGAATTCCAAATGGAACAAAAATTACTCAGATTCCTTGAAAAGGGTCAGTGGAGGACACAGAGGAAAAGCAAACATGAAAGGGAGCTATAACAGGAGATGTTACCATATTTAAAGAAGCTTAATTGGCAGTGAGGATGAAGCCATAGAAAATAATTTCACTGACTTAATACCTTCAAAATAGGCTTTTCAGGGCTTCCTTACTTTAAATTGACTACAACTTCTTTATTTTTTGATAAGCAGCAGAAAGCAGTTATGTTTTAAAACCACTTTAAACTGTGGCATTTCTTTAGCCACTGTAACCTGTCATGAAGCTTTTGCGTTGCTCATTTTAATCCCTGAACATAACAGGACTCTGTTATAAATTCTTGATTTGTTTGAACAGAAAACTGCACTCAAAAAATGACATGAAAATGACTCAGAATATCCCTTTTTAATAGTAAACTTCTTTTTTTTTTTTTTTTGTGGGGTGGGGGTGTTTCTAGTGTGTATTTCCTACAAGTTCCCTCTTTCTGTTTCCTACATTGTCCTGTGTGCTCTAAACAGGCAACTCCTTCTCTTGCTGAACATGCAGAGACAGAATTCTCATCCTGCACTAATTGTGTGTGGTTTTTTTGACCACTTCTTCTGAGGGTCTGGGTTGATGAAAAGCTCAACATGAGCCTGCTGTGTGCGTGTGCAGCCCAGAGAGCAAATGAGTGATGGGCAGCAGGGCAAGGGAGGGGATTCTGCCCTTTTGGTATGCTTTCCTCAGATCCCACCTGGAGTCCAGTGTGCAGTTCTGGAGCCCCCAGCACAGGAAGGACATGGAA
>VWYK01089724.1:0-16556 GCA_013399775.1 Semnornis frantzii
CCACTTCCTCTCTTCCTATCACTAATTTTTTGGGAGAAGAGACTGATCCCCACCTCACTACAACCTCCTTTCAGGTAGAAGCAATACAATTTCTCATGGAGTTTCCTATACCGTAACGTGCAGACCTTTAGAGTGAAACTAAAATGCCTTGATTCAGCTATATTTCAGGTCATGAATGATGAGGTGATACCTGGTTAGGAATGGGTTCCATATGTGCTTTTCTCTGTTACACCCACTTAAGTCCCAAAGATGGCATGTAGTCCTAGCCTGCAGAGCCTTCTTTTCACATATGCTTATGTTCAACATGTCTCGTGTTCATTCCACACTCCTAATTTTAGTGACACAACTTCATAATTGCTCTTCTGCATAGTAACTAAAAAATTGCTCAGACCTACTATCACCACCTCACAGAACAAAACAGAACATGTTGGTAGAAAGAAGCAATAGTAAAAACTGTGTTTATTTTTCTTTCACAAGACAGAAACAAAAAAGTTGAAGGCTGCTTTGGTTTGATTCATTCCTTATAAAATCTTACAGCATTGACTCTACAGGGAGGGGGCAAGAAAAACAACAACAAAACCACTCCACTTATCCAAAAAGGCACTCTCTTAGAATAAGCAGTGGTGCATGAAGACAGACAGTCATTGCAGTGGGTCCTAAACACTCTCACACTCAGTTCATGGTATTACCACAGTAGAGTCCTCTGTTACACCTTTGGGATCACCAACCACACTGACCACACTCTAGACCAGAGATGACAATTTTGAGGCTTCTTCTAAAGAAAGTAGTGGAAAAAAAACAAAACACAGAGTAGGGGCAGTGAGATCAGAGAGTGCAGACAGCATCCATTTATAGCACTTAGTATGCCGAAGAATGCTTACAAGATCAGGAAAATATGCTTTTTTCCAGAAAGTCTTTGCTCTTCATGTTCAATGTTGGGAGAACTGCAGACCTTTGAAATCCTGAATACCTCCAGGATGTAACATAAAACTGGGAAGAACAAAAGGGCAGTATTACATGCATGCATGTGTTGTGTGCCCAGCCACAAGGGAAGGGTGCTTCCTGCACCTTCTTAACTCCAGAGTAGATACTTGTGCACAGACATCACACCTTGCTCAACTCACAGGCAGTTGGCTTTCAATCAAAGCAACACTGGGCTTGGATGAACACCAGACCACTCAGGATTAAAAAAACCAAACCAAACCAAAAACCAAAAAAACCCACCACCAAAAACACCGAAACACCAAAAAACAATCAAGCAAAAGGTGTATATTTTCCTTAAGCTTTCACACCTATGTTCCCTGAAGGACAGGGAACTGTTCTGTCAAAGTGATGAGCAATTTGTCTTTCTCATTTTCAACACCAGAAAGATAAATAAATCTGAGATAAACAGACATGTTATATGCACAGGCTTTTACGCTTTTGACCATTGCCTTGGCTTAACTGAGCAAACTTCACATGGCTTATGGTTCACCTGGGAAGCAGAAGAGGCCTCAGACAACTGCATCTAGATATCATTTGAATCACACTCAGAGGACTTGCAGCAAGCACCATGTGAAGGAGCTGTCACTTTGGGGCCAGTGACATTGAAGATCTGACCGACTTGTGGTCATGGAAAGGGCTGTTGCACCACTCCACTGCCATTCCTAGGTGTGACAAGAAGAGGCATGCTGGAAGCAGAAAAGCTTTTACAGTGAGATCATAATCTCTTAGCAGTGCAGGAGATAGGATGGTCAATGGTCTGCTAATCTGCATTAACCCATCATAGTCCCAAGCTCAGGTGTCCCAGTGAGCCCCTTTATAGTGTGGTAGAGACCTGATGTAATAATGTTGATGGTCTTGACCTTATTCTTGTTTCTCACTGTTCCCTCTCCATTATTTTCTGACAAGAACTGTAAGAACTGACAAGAATTTTTGGTCATCAAGGTAAGAGACAAGTATTCTCCCACAGCTGCCTTGGTGGCAGAAACACTCCAAGGCACATCATCTTGTGAGAGAGACATCAACTTTCTCCACTGCAGTTTGGGAGGTTGTTGAGAGAAAAAACTTTTCCACAGCCTCAAGACCTCCCAGGAGAGATCTGTACTCCTGGACAGTGAATTGCAAGTCTACTCCAGGCTATCTGAAGAGGTGCACCATACATGACTCATAAATGGAGTTGAATTTAGACAGTATGTATTCCCTACCAAGTTCTCTGTGCCTCCGGAAATATCCTGCCTTTCCTTTAGGATCTGTCCAAGTGCTGGAAAGACCTTGCAGCAGTTATAGACACTTGATCACAGAGACAACTTAGTGCAAAAGACAGTTCACCTCTCCCAGTGTCAGGTTCAATTTAAAGTGTAATTTGAGTGAGTGCTCCGGCTCATTGCATTTGCCACTGCTATAAAATAAATAACTACTGTGCAAGAGACCTTTCTAAATAATGAGCTGGCCTCAGACCCTCACATTCTGATTTGTACCAAATTTCCACATTTTTAGATCTATGACATTCAAACAGAGCATCCTGCTCCCTGCTCAAACCAGACATGAGAAAGCCTCCTCCGCCAAAAGCTTCAGAAGAGAACATAATGAAAAGAAAAAAAAGAAGATGCTTTAGCCCTTTTTTTCTTCCCTCTCTTTCTCCACATTTTTCACAGGACGATGCCTGTACATCCTTAACTTCCTCCTTAATGCCTGTTTTTTGCTCTCCCATCCTTTGTTCCTTTGAGGACTGCACTTTGGAAATGTTGAGAATCAGGCAATGAGATATGCAGTTCTACAGAGGCCTTTTGCAGGTTTACAGCCATAGAAAGGGGCCTTGCTCCTCTGAAAGGCTAACAGAGGCTGCCACAAGTGGCCCAGTGCTTGCTCCCTTCTTGAGATTTCTCTTCCTGATCAAGCAGAGCAGAAGAAAGGTCCTGCAGAAAAATAAAACGTTGCTGGTAGGCAGTTAAAGTCAAGACAAAGAGCTGCACAGACATCAGCTGAAATTACATACTTCACCTGCACCCTACAAATGGCTTTCATCCTCAACTCTTGCCACATCACTGGGAAATAAGTTACATTTTTGATGGAACAGTTGGAGAGTTGCGGGCTCCAAGGCAAGGTGATCTTTGAGTCACTGCCGTTCAGAGCCCTTCTTCATGATATTGTATGTGGCAGGGCAAAAGTGAAAATGGAGCTGAGCCAGCAACGACTGGGATGTGATCTCTAGCCTTGTTCCTTGGCTCTTCTTGTTCCATACATGCACTGCATAGGTGTTATTAAAGAGGCGATGGAGCTCTGAGGAGCTGACCACTTCAAAGTATTTCTTCCAGTCCTGCCACCGAATGGGATAAAAGGCTTCACGAGGCAGAGCACTCACTCCTTTGCAGCTTGTACTGCTCCTCAGACTCCTGATGGAGCACCATTTCTTGAAGACACGTGTTAGGAGCTGTGGACCCTGGTGCCCCCAGATCCAGCTGTTGTAGTTCTCCACAAAGTCCTTCATGCAGAGCTCCATGAACTTGTGCTTGGGCTTAAAAGACAGAAAAGCCCCATTCAGCACATACTTGGACTGGGTACCAAGCACATTGGTGAAGTTCTTTAAGTTTTTAAGTACGATGAAGTCTGTGTCCAAGTAGATACCACCAAATTTCCACATGATAGCAATTCTGCAGGCGTCAGACAGGACAGGTAACAAATAAGGCTCCCAGCGCCGCTGAGCCTGCAAGTACCACTTTGCCAGAGGTGTTCCAGAGAAGAGCTCTGGCAAGTCCAAGGGCTGGATTTCCACATTGGGGAAGCAGTTCAGCAATGAGAAGCCCCAGTGATTGGGTAACGAGACATTCCCAGTTGCCAAACCTTTCATGAGTACCACTACCCTTGTCCCAGGGTGTGTTCTGGCTGCTGACTCCACAGAGCAGATGAACAGGTAACTTGGGTTAGTTTGCTCTGAGGTCTCCACAAAAAACACATTCCCTGGGGAAGGAGAGGGTCCGCCAGCAATGGTGCAGGGAGGAGAAGGCACAGAGTGAGCACAGTGGATGTCAACAGGCAAGGTGTAGACCTGGCCTCTGTTCTTAAGGTCCTCTGTGATTCTACAGTACAATATGATGGCAGCAAAGGATGTGAACTTAAATGCAAGGATAAAAAATGCCCTGAGTTTGTGGCTCAGCACCACCCTGGTCAGTTTTAGTAGCCAGCTGGGCATCCTGAGATTTCTCGCTCCTGTCCGAATCTGCTCTCCCAAGACAACCATTGTGATCTGAAGGGAAGAAAAGAAGAAAAAGACATTGATAGGGAACACAACAGACCATGAACATCAAGACAGTGCTATGGAAGAACTGCATGCTGAACTCTCCTTCACGGTGGCATGCTTGAACTACACCTTTAGGTCACCTTTAAAAAAGCATCCTGCCTTCTCCATGCTGCCACAGTGCTCACAGAGCCCCATCAGAAACCACTCCACATGGTGTGGAGACTAGGCAGGGATCTTGTTAGTGCTTATAAATATCTGAAGGACAAGTGTCAGGAGGATACAGCCAGACTCTGATCAGTGGTGTCCAGTGACAGGAAAAGGTGCAACATACACAAACTGAAACGCAGGAAGTTCCATGTAAACATAAAAAATTATTCACTTTGAAAGTGCCAGAGCACTGGAACAGGCTGTCCAGAAATTCTCTGTCTCTGGAGACTTTCAAAACCTGCCTGGATATGTTCCTGTGTGATTTACTTGTGATCCTGCTGTAGCAGCAGGGTAGGACTAGATGATCTTCAGAGGTCCCTTCCAACCCCCATCGTTTTGTGATTCTGTGTGTTATGACTGTTGAGCCTTCAGTACAGCATTTGTACTTTAAAACTTTAAAACACACTCTCCTCTCTTCCCACCTACTCTATCCACAGAGCAAAACCTTCTCAAGTGTTGGGGAGCACCTGTATATCCTCCTGTCAGGCAGCTGAGCTGTTATTTCTGCTATTTCCTGCTTTTACAAGCCTACTGTGACTAACCTGGCCAGCCCCCTATATAGTAAGCTTGAATCTACAGCTAAGGGAATTTAGAATAACCAGTAGCTGTAATTGCCATCAAAAATATATGGTGTTAAGGCACCCTTAAAAATATAACAAACAAAAGCAAACTGCTGGAGGTTTACATAACTCAGTCCCCAGTTACTGTGTTTCAGAATAGCTGCTGATAGGAATTTCCTTCCTTTCAAGCACAATGGAAAATTTAAACTTGCAAAGCTTTCATCAAGAACAAATCAGGGAAAAAAATGATCTACAGCCTGGGTGATTTGCCAAAGCAAAATGTATGGCGTCTTTCAGGCAGAAGACCATACACAACACTGCTCTGCACGGTCCTTTATGCTTTCATCATTCTGCTCTCTCAAACTTGGGCCATTTGCAATGAACAGTAAGTAGCAATGACTCAAGATTATCACTTCCTATGTGCTTAAGCCTAAAGGTGTCCTTTCCAAAGGATACTACACCAGGTCCCACAGTTAATACATGTATGATGCCTTGAAGTTTTACACAACCTGAATCTAAGTTACAGTTTCTTGCTTAGTAAGGATTCCCCCAATAATAATGCTGCACATATGAAACATCAAGGGACAATACATTTGATTCAGTTCTCTTCTGCACACTTCATAAATCATACAATAATTTCAGCTGAAAAAGACCTTTGAGTCCAACCACTATCTAATTCTAAGTCTGGTGTTAAACCATATCCCTCAGCACCATATCTCTGCATCTTTTAAAACAACTCCAGGGATGGGAATACAACCACCTCTCTGGGGAGCCTGTTTCAGTGTTTGAGAACCCTTTCCATGAAGAAGTTTCTTCTTATAGCCAGCCTACCACCCTGACCCGGTACAACTTGGGAGAAGAGACCAACACCCACCTGGCTGCACCCTCCTGTCAGGGAGATGTAGAAATTGTGATGATCACACACCCCTCAGCCTCCTTCCCTCCAGGCTGAACAATCCAAGCTCCTCCTCAGACCGTCCTTCACTGTCCTTCTCTGGACACATTCCAGCACCTCAGTGTCTTTCTTACAGTAAGGGCCCTAAAACTGAACTCATACATGCTCTCAATGAGCAACCTCAGGCCTCTCCTTGCTGGGCAGCTTTCCATGTTGACATGTGATTCACACTTACACCATCCGGTGCAGATCAGGCCCATACAGGATCTCCCTGGATGCAGCAATTCTGAAATTCAGTGCTGTTCACCCTCCATACAGAGCTGAGCTAGCTGACCAAAGGCAGGGGCTTCTAATATTGACATCATCACAGCCTGCAGAGATGAAAACAGCACTGGCCTGCTCAAACACAGGGCTGAAGGGGAAGTGTTATTTCTGATCCGTAGCTTTCCCAAAGCTTTCCAAATAGCTCCACAGGTGTGAGCAGCAGCTCTGCACCAAGGCCACCACAGCGCAGGGTGCATAGCTGCTCATCATTCCCACACTCATTCAGGGACACCTGAGGTTACCAAAAAAGCCCTAGGAAGATTAACTTTCTTCTGAAAGCTTCTGAAAAGCTGTTTCTAGTCTTCAGACTATTTACTGAAACATAAAACTCTGCGTGTCCTTGCAGGGGTCTCAAATGATCTTGAGTCTTTCTTAGTGAAGCTTCATAAGCCCAAGTAAAACACTACAGCCTGCTGTTTTCCTGATATTTCTATGCCTATTTAACAAATAAAGCAGTGAGAGTTACCTGCACCTGATAGATACAACAGCAGAACATACTGCAAAGCCCCCAGCACCAGGTATGACCAGACCTAGCTGGTCAGCATTCCCAAGTGCAGAATGCAGCACTCAGGTGATGTGGAGGCTGTAATCTGCCTCCCGACTCAAAAAGTTCTGCAGCAGATTTGAAGCATGCCCCTCTTTCTTTTTCTGAACCTCCACCACTCCTTCACTTCCTCATTGCAGCTGCATCCTTCCCCACCTTCGTTCCCACCTTGCCACAGCCCTTGAGCCTAGCACAGGAGACACTGGGGAGCAGTAGCTACACTGAGTTGTGTGGCAAGACAGAACATGTAACTGCTTAACAGAGGAGAAAGCACTGTACGAGGCACTCAGCTTGAAGGCAGAAAATTGGGAAGGAGCTGAGAAATGCTGAGCTTTTAAGCTGAGGCTTCTGCCCCTGACAGTGCAGCCATACTTATGTCTGGCCCATCAATCCAGTCCCTGCCCCACAGACTGATCCCAGAGCTGCCTCACTCCCACGGCTTCTTCTCATGTGGGACTCCTGGCTGAGCCTGCTGCACCCCAGCGTTGCTTCATTCAGCTCATGGGGTCTGACAAGGCCTGCAGAGGGCCTCCTGTGCAGTGCCCCTCATGGCTCCCCTCATGTACTGCTGGAGTTACACTATATTGTGTCAGGGTGCTGGGCTCCACTTTGCAAAATCAAGGTCCCTAGGGGATGGACTGGTGAAGGATTTCATCCTGGTGGGAGCATCAAGGAATACAATGAGTGTGGTGGAGCAAGGAAAGATCCCAGGGTCACTTGAGGAAACAAAAGGGAGCAGGAGCATTTACAGAGAGACCTGGGTAAGGAAAAGCTGGCAAAAGCAGGATCCCAGCTACAATGTGCAGTCAAACTGGCCTCTCTTTTGCCACTCAGAATAGTACAGAAGCATCTTATTCAGCGCCTTGTCAAGAAAAGTTTCCCAATGTTTTCTTGTAGACCTTAGGGTCTCCTTTAACTGAAAAGAGCAGGTTTTGTACCTCACAGCTTTTGGCTTTCAAGAAAGAGCATATAAACCCATCATCAATAGTTAAAATAAAAGACAAGGCAGAATAAGGCTCCAGAAGGTAGCTGGAAAGGACACAGACAAAAGGGACAGATGCTCACAGCAGATCAGCTAGCAAACTGATACAGCACTCCTGTCACCAACAGCTTTCAAATAGTGGTTTCCTGTTACTACATATTTGTAGAAAGCCATGCAGCCATAATAGGCCTGGAACCTGTGCATAAAATATGAGACCAAACACTATTTTAACCCTTACAGCTCAAGAAAATACTGGCATATGATTAGAAAATGAAAAACCCTTTGGAAGGATGTGCACATAGGAGGAAGAAGCAAGAACACAGAAGTGAGAACTATGCCTGGTCTGGAAGTGAGCAAATCCTGTTCATCACTAGCATTAATGCTGCCTACAAGCCTAATCAAGGGCTTTGCATCAGATCTTGCAAAACAAAAGGCACTGAAGATGCTGCCCTACTCTACAAGGAGGTCAGTTATATGTGACCAGGCATCCAGCAGCATTAACAAGCAGAGATATCAGAACATACTAATGATTAAGCGCTTCAAGCTTAACAGACCAATATATAGTGACTTTTCCTTCCCCTGAACTGGACAACACTTTCTCTGCTTTTAATAATCTAGAGACAGGATGAAAAGGAAGGGTGCCCAATGGCAGACCACACAGGGATTATGATTTCTACTTGTTTTGCTCCTCTGGACCTGGTTTTGTACACACCGAGCAGCAGGTCACATAAACTCAAAGCATAAATCTCACCTCTGACTTGAAATCACAACAAAGACTATGTCTAAATTTCTTCAAAGGTCTTGGGTGTTACCTTTCTGTCTCCAACACAACCTTCCTTATCTGACAAAGCCACTGCGAGACTGAGTATGGTAAAACTTGAGAGACACTACCCCATATATCATGCACAGATGGGAGGTTTTGTGCATTATACAAACAAAAATAGAGTGTGAACACTTTCCTTTTTAACAGAAAAATGTAAGTACTGTCATGATTGTACTTAATCTTTTGTTCTAAGAAGAGCAATTGGTTCACAATGCCATAATCTAAAATTCCATCAGACCTTTAAACTGTTCTGCAGGGTTTAAAATAATCGTAAAACTCACCAGAGGCAAGCGAAGAAGTGAGTTACAGGCAAGGAAGTGATATGTTCAACACAATAGCTCTTTCTCAGTGAAAGCACCAACCAAAGTCAGATTTGTGAACATGCTCTGGAACCTGTGTGACTCAGCAACGTAAAGGAGTCCTAAGTGTTTGTTTGGTCAGGAGTATCTGTGAAAAAGTACCAAACCCAGATGACAGTAAAGAAAGGGATCTCAAAGGGAGAAGACCCAGTCCAGGCTTTTAACAAGCATGGGAAGCGCAAGCCCTAGGGATCTAAATGACAGTACAGCTATTTACTGTACTGACAGTACAGATTTATTTACCAAAGTGTTGCCAGTAAAGAGAACTGTCCCCACTGTGATGGTTTGGGAGTTACCCACTCCCCCATGCAATGAAATCACCCAGACTAGACTCAACTGGCTGGAGATTAAGGAATGAACCTTTATATTCGCAGCGTAGCACAATATACAAGCAGATATTTACAATATATTACAAATATTTACAGCTATATATAGAAATATACAAGTTCAAAGTAATACAGAAACACAATACCCCTCCTAGAAATCAGAGTCCCCAGAAGGGGCTCCCAAACACCCTTCCAACTTCTTTCCAAACCCACCCCACCCCCACCCCCCCTTATCCCAGAATCTGCCTTATGTGCAAGGTGAGTTGGGAGGATCAGCAAGGGGAGTTAGAAGCAGAATGATTACTTGGGTTACACAGATCCAAGCAGAACAGCAGAAGCCCAGGGAGAAAACACAGACACTGGCTGACTCCAACAGGCAGAACTGTCTCCTCTGTGTTTGTGCCCTTGCTTTTAAGCATCTCAGCAAACCTATGAGCGAAGTAGACATCACCATTGTTTTCACAGCCTATAATCTAATTTTTCTCATTAAAATATTCCAATTAGCCTCAAACTAGCACACCACTCTCTCCTGCCGTCACATACCAGAATTTGATTCAAACTATAACTACGCTGACAGCAGCTATCTGTATGGTTTTATGTGGCAACTGCAACTGGCAGACAGTAGCTTCTCTCTATACTAATGGTCAAAGAAATACAACCAAAGTAAGATGGAAACAGAATGAATCCTAAGTACCTCTTGGCAAAGTACCCACTGGTGATGCAACAAAACCAAGGCAATGGCTAATTAACGGTAAAGCAAGAAAAACTTAGGTCATAGCTACCAGCACATTGCGATGGTGACAGAATTGCAACAAGCAAATAAAGGGGGGGAATTTGAGTTCTGTAAGATTTGCTCCTATGACTTCTGTGGGAGTGAACCCCTTAACAGTGCAAAACCAGTGGAGCTCACCAGATGATAGGATTTGTGTAGGGTTAAGAAACATTGTCTCTCGTGAGCAATCTCTCGTGCCTTAGGAAACAAGATGTTATGTCATCCCTAGAAAAAGTTTCTAACCCCACCTTCCTTCAGCAGTATTACCAGTTTTAGGTTACTGCAGCTACAAGAGTTACATATTTTCTTTCATAGGGGCTTTCCTCCCAGTCTTGGCACAGCAAGCCTTTCTACAGCTCGTTTACAAGTCCCCATCTTTCTTCCTCAGACCTTAGCATCCCTTCTCAGGCTCCAAATTTTCTCCAGCCACATCTGCCTGGGAGCATAACAGCCAACTGCACCATTCCCTGCCACAGTGCCACTGTCTTTCCACCCTCTCTCCCGCTGACAGAGTGGAATTCCACATTTTTCCGTGTCCCATCTGACCCTCTTCACTTCATCTTTCTGCTGCACTGCTGCCGTTCACCCCGACCCACAGTTCCAGGGTTTCACTGGTCCTTCTCAAGGGGAATGGAGCCTTTTCAGTATGTAACACACTTGTACGTGCATCTCACGGCTGCTGTACGCCTCCGCGCCTCACCCAGATCCCTCAGACAGGGACGCCTGCCCTGCAGAAGTCTTCTCCAAGCTGCGCAGCGACCCCGGAGAAGCTCTCCTCCCCAGACCCCAGACGAAATGCCCTGCCACCAGCGGGAGGGACCACTCCCCCCACCCCATGGTTGGACGCAAGAAACTGAGACCCGCAGAGCTCTAAAGGGCCACGGCAGCCACAGGCAGTCTGTCGGAGCTGCCCGGGGACATCCCGGCTGCCACACACAATCCTCCCTCCATCCCAAACCTGTCCCGCAGACAGTTTGGCTCCGACCTACGCGTTAAAGGCTGCCTGTAGGGCGGCTGGTTGGCTGGGACATGGAAAAGTTGCTTCGTGGAGGACAAAGCCACCCAGCCCCAAGCTCAGAGGCACAACCCGAAACTCGCGTCCCGTCGCCCCCCAGCTGCGGCCCGTGGCCCTCCCCTTACCCACTCCTCAGCCGATTTACCGCCGAGAAGCGCCCGCCGAGAGCCGCAGCCCTCCAGGGATTACCGCCGGTCCCGCCTTTGGACGGGCCCCGGCACCCCGATCCGGAAGCCCGCCTCCGTCGGGTCCGTTCAGAAGTGTCCTCGTTACTCACCGGCGACGTCGTCGCTCCTCCGACGGCACCGAGAAACGGGTCGTCCTCGGGCAAGGCCGTCTGTTTTCGCGGCAGGTTTGCCCCTGTTGCCGCGCTCGGTAGCCAGGCGGAGCGCAGGTGGCGGTGGGCGCCGGGCACGCGGGCTGCGGTTGGTGGGCGTTAAAGCGGCGCGGGCTTGACTCGCGGCCAGAGGGACTCTATGTAACGGCACAGGAGCAGAGGATCGTTCCGGCTGGAAAAGACCTTTCAGACCACCGAGTCCAACCGGCGTCTGCCAAGTCTGGCACTAAAACACATCCCCTCACCCCTGAGGTGGAGATTCAACCACATCCCTTGGGAGCCTGTTCCAGGCTTTGAGAACCCCTTTCCACGAAGGGGTATTCTATTCTTCTGATAGCCAACCTAAACCTCCCCTGGTGGAACTTGAGGCCATTTGCTCTTGTCCTATCACTTGTTGCTGGGGAAGAAGAGACCAACACCCACATTGGCTACAACTCTTCTTGCCAGGGAGTTGTAGAGATTGAGAAGGTCACCTGCCCTTCAGCCTCCTTTTCTCTAGGGTGAACAGTCCAAGCTCCCTCAGTTGCTCTTCATCGGACCTGTTCTTCAGACCCTTCAACAGCTTCAGTGTCCTCTGGACATGGTCTGTCACCTCAATGTCTTTCTTATAGCAAGGGACCCTCACTTGTTAGAGAATAAATCTTGAGGTCCTGGACTGAGTGCAGAGGAGGACAATGAAGGTGAGGAAGGGCCTGGAGAATAAATCTTATGAGGAGCAACTGAGGGAGCTGGGGATGGTTAGTTTGAAGAGGAGGAGGCTGAGGTGATACCTCATGGTTGTCTACAGTTGCCTGAAGGAATGTTGTGGAGAAGCTGCTGCTGGTCTCTTCTCACGGGTCATTAGTGATAGAACAAGAGGGAATGGCCTCAAGCTGCCACTGGATAGGTTTAGGCTGGACATTAGGAANCATTTTTTTCACAGCAAGACAGCAAGAGCATTGTCATGAGCTGCCCGGAGAGGTGGTGGAATCACCAATCTTGGATGCATTTAAAGGTCATTTAGATGTGGTGCTTGGGAATATGGTTTAGGAATGAACTTTGTAGAGTAGGGTTAATGGTTGGACTTGGTGACCCTGAGGGTCTTTTTCAAATTGAGTGTTTCTGTGATTTCTGTGACCCAAGAAGGAGCAAAGGAGCATGGTAGCTTCCTACATCATTTGATGCCACAGCAGATGATTATAAAGGTGACACAAATCAAAGACATGTAAAATCAAGATTTTACTTTAAAAAACAAACAGCCTGCAGATGAGCTGTTTGTGTTTTGCCAAGCAAGTTTTGCATCTACTCTCAGGCAGGAGGAAGTTTTGCCTGAATTATTCCGGACAAATTACTTCTTAATGTGTTTTTAATTGTGCATGAATAGAGGGGAGACATTTTAGCTTTTGTTCGGAAGGGCAGCTTTGACTGTAAGGGTCTTCTGGGGTGGAGCAAACCGTATGGGAAGATCACCAGAAATTCGGGGAACCAGGCTAGGTGATAATCAGGGAGGGTTTGGATGGAAGTCATCTTACTTGTGGAACAGGGGTTGGACATGAGCTCTTTTGAGATGCCTCCTGGCCTCGTTTTACACAATTTCCGTGACATAATGATATGCGTTACAAAATAGTGCATCTATGACAAACATTTCCACTAAATAACTGTTGGCACTATTTTAAACAAAAAATATGTTTTCCCCACAATTTTAAGTAATCTGAACCTGCTCCCCTCCACCCCCAAAACAAACATTAAATCATTTATTTTGTAAGAACTACTCTTAATCAAAATTGAAGTTAAAATGGATTTAAAGGTTTTTTGGTTTTTTGGTTTTTTTTGGTTTTTTTTTGTCTACCCTGCTAAGCAGAACTTAGATGAATGAGATAACTTTGGAACTGAAGGTGTCAGTGCTCACTTTCCGTGGAGCAAGGATTTGGTTGTAGATCCCTTCCTACCCTGATTTTTTTGTTGGTGGATTGAGGTTTTTGGGTTTGTTTGCTTGTTTGTTGTGTTTCTGAGGCAGCATTTCTCACAGAATCACAGAATGCTTGGGGTTGGAAAGGTCCTTAAAGATTATACACTTCCAACTGCCCCTGCCATGGGAAGGAACACCTTCTAAAAGATCAGTTTTCTTGAGGCCAAATCCAAACTGGCTTTGAACACTGCCAAGACCTGGAGCCTCTGCAGCTTCTCTGGGAAGCCTGTTCCATTGCCTCACCACCCTCATGGTGAAGAATTTCTTTCTAATGTCTAGTTTAAATCTAAGCAGCCCATGGCACTGAGCCCAGGGATGCTACTCACCTGATTCCTGGGTGAAAGCAGATGCTGGACAGAAGTGAAGGAAAGATGGGGTTTGTGAGACTGAGGTTTGTGAGCCTGTATCCAGGAGCAAACGGCGACATCATGGAAGCTGATAGAGCAAGCAGAGTATCTGCAGTGCTGCCATACTCAGACATGCTGTGGAATGGTAACAAATGGGGAAGGAGCATCTGAAGTCCAGAGTTCTCTCCAGAAGATGTCCAGAACGAGAATTTAGCTCTTGTTGGACTTCTGCAACAGGGATAGTGAAGTCTTGGTCTCTAGACATGTAGACTCCCCAGAGAGGTGTCTGAATCCTGACCCCTGGAGGTGTTACATAAGGCAGAGATGTAATACTGAGACATGATTTAGCACCAGACTTAGTAGAGTTAAGTAATGATTGGACTNTGGGTGTTGGTCTCTTCTCCCAAGTAACTAATGATAGGACGAGAGGAAATGGCCTCAGGGTGCGCCAGGGGAGGTTTAGATTGGATATTAGGAAAAATTTCTTTACTGAAAGAGTAGTCAGGCACTGGAACAGGCTGCCTAGGTGTGTGGTTGAGTCATCATCCTTGGAAGTGTTCAAAAAGGTGTAGAAATGGCACTTTGGGACATGGTTTATTTGGCACACTGCTGTTGGGTAGGCCGTTGGACTTTATCTTAGAGATATTTTCTAACCTTAATGATTCTATGCTAGATGTCCCCTGAACCATGAAGCTGCAGCTGGTGCAAATATAGGAGATGCCCAGAGTTTCCCCGAAACTGTTACTGCTGCTCAGGGCTAGGCCACTGCAGGCAGCTCACTTGGACAGTCGGGGGTGGGGACCTCCATAAGCATTGCAAAGCTTTGCTTTCCCTGATTCCAGACTGAAAATAACACCCAATCTGCAAATGGCAAAATAAAATAAAAGGAACTTAAAATAAAATGACGTTTAAAATAACAGAGCTGTGCATTGGTGGTCAACTGGAGAGACCACGATTGCCTGTGGCATGAGGAGGTGAAGTTTGAAGGATCTTTCCCAAGCTGTGATTTTCGTCTTATACCTTCCCTGGGTTTTTCTTAAGAGCATCTAATTTGGCAAATGCCAGGATTGCCAGAAATCACAATTCTCAATTTCAGCTATGATGCAACACTTGCCCTGGAAGCAGCAGTAGGAGGGATTCCGTTGCAATATATCAGCAATGAAAGCAGAGATCTCCCACCCAGAGCCATTGTTTGCTGAAAGAAACATCCCCCGTGATGGCCTCTTCCCAGCCTTTTCACTCTGTGAGCAAAGGCACGGGTCCTAAGAAAGGCAGCTTCAGCTTTTGCCGAAGCAGATGAGCTGGCAATATGCCCAGCACGGTGAGCAAGCAGCTGCAGCCTGGACAGGTCTGTCTGTCCTGGAGCATCATCCCTGTGCCCTCCCTGAACCCAGATGGCTTTCAGGGCTTCTCTTCTCAAAGCAGAAACATCAAAAGCATCAGGCAAAACCTCTCCCATCTTTTGCACCCCTTCACTCTGCAACTCCAGAGCCAGTGCCACAGCCAAGCAGTGCTTTCTGCCCACAGACAATGTTCCTGTGTGTGGGATGACCACCTGGCAACACCTCTGCTCCTACTCAGCCCTGCTCAGCCCTTGCCGTGGCACCTTGGCTCTGGTTGTCACCTAAGCTCTGCAGCCAGTCTGGCCCACAGGGACTTGATGATCTCGAAGGTCTTTTCCAAGCATGTGAGTTTATGACTGCTGCATTCCTGCGGAAGCTGTCCAGGAGCTTCACAGCACTGCTGAGTGATCTTACTCGTTCAGCTGCAAGAGGCAGATTTCTTCATCTGAGCAGCTTAATGGCCTCTGACAACAGCATGGTCCACTGGTGCTGCCTGGTCAGGGTGCCTTGGAAATAAATGCAGGGTGTTTTCAACTGTACTGGGAACTTCTAAATCCCTGCCCTGAACAGCTTTTAGTCTTCAAGCAAGTTTGAGAAACTAAACCAACCCTCCCAAATCCCATAATAAGGAACAACGGAGCTTTTTCCACCCAGAACTTTAAGGAAAAGTGTTTTTCCAAGGAAAATTGAGAAAAGAGGGGCGGAGACAGATAAAAGCAGAACAAAGTCTCCCGAGTCCAGTCTACCTGACAATATTTTTTTGAAGTATATGGATTTTGAGGGTTGTTAGGTCTCAGCCTGGAGACTGTAGCATATGTTAAACCTCAGGGAACAGGTTCCTTCTGCTCTGTCCTGAGAGCAAGGATGGACTAAAAATATTTTTAAGTCACTTGTTGAAAAGGCAGATTATATTTTCCCCTTTTCTAATGATGCCAGGGGATTGTCTTGCCCCTGAATGTGAGAACATCTGGGAAATGTCATCTGGTACGTTATTCCCTGTGCCAGAGGGGTATTTATAGATCATGTAAATCATGCTGTCATGATGGGAGCAAATAAGGAAAGGTCCAGAGGGACTGGAGTGCCTCCAACCCTGTCCCCATGCATTACTTTGTCTGACCAGGGGATGCCAGTGCTTGTTGGTCTCCCCATGTCCATGGGGTACCAGTGTGCCCCAGAAGCTGCATGTCCCCACTACACCACAGAGGACTGGTGCAGGACCAGCCAGATGCATGTCCAGCCACGGTACAGGGGTAGCATGGGCCAGACTATCCTGCTTGGTAGGGGGGTTGGACTGGATGAGCTTTCAAGGTCCCTTCCAGCCCCTGACATCCTGTGATTCTGTGATCTGCAAACTTAGTAAGGGTGTCTCAATCCCCTTGATAAAGATATTAAAGATCATTGATAAAGATCACAGAATCACAGGACCTTAGAGATTGGAAGGGACCTCCAGAGATCTCATTGAGTCCAACGCCCTGCCACAGCAGGATCCCCTAGGGTAGTTCATGCATGCAGGTGCATTCCAGGGATGGGGATTGTGAGGGTTTGGGAGTTACCC
>VWYK01089725.1:10755-24599 GCA_013399775.1 Semnornis frantzii
CCCTGCCATAGGCAGGGACACCTCCCACTAGCACAGGTTGCTCAAGGCCTCCTCCAACCTGGCCTTGAACACCTGCAGGGAGGGAGCAGCCACAACCTCCCTGGGTAACCTGTGCCAGTGTCTCACCACCCTCACTGCAATCAACTTCCTCCTAACATCCAGTCTAAATCTCCCCTCTGCCAGTTTAAACCCATTGCCCCTTGTCCTGTCATTGCAAGGCCTTGTCAATAGTCCCTCCCCAGCCCTCCTGTAGCTGCCTTCAGATCCTGGAAGACTACCCTAAGGTCTCCTGGAAGCCTTCTCTTCTGCAGGCTGCAGAGCCCCAACTCTCTCAGCCTGTCCTCAGAGCAGAGCTGCTGCAGCCCTCTGAGCATCTTTGTGGCCTCCTCTGGACCCACTCCAACAGTTCCATGTCCTTCCTGTACTGGGGGCTCCAGAATCTGGACTTAGTTTGCAGAACTACTCGTTTATATCAGCAAACCCTTACTCAGTTTTGTTACCTTTTTCACAATAATATTTACCACCATTGGTTGATACAAAGTTAACTGTTACATTGTTTGTAAAGAAAAGGTAAAACCATTCCTTCCTGGAAAAACATTTGGCCACATGGTTCCCTGCTTAGCTGCTGCCATTCCTTAGCAAAAGTCAGGCTGGGAATAGTTTTATTTCCATGCAGTGTTGAAACTGCATCCAGAGGGATGGAGACTGCTTTCTCTCCTGCACTCCATCCCTCCCTTCAACAGACTGATGTTCTGGTCCCTGTTATACACCATTGCATGGGTATTTGCCAGGTGTTTTCTAAAGTGTGCATTGCAGCTGCCAAAGGCTAGAAACAGGGATAACATAAAAATTAGTTTCATAGAGTGGCTGAGTTGAAAGGGACCTTAAAGATCATCTAGTACCAGCCCTCCTGGCATGGACACCTCCTGCTAGACCAAGTTCCTCAACCTCCCATCCAGCCTGGTCTTAAACACTTCCAGGCATGAGGTGTCCACAACTTCTCTGGGTAACCTGTCCCAGTGTCTCATCACCCTCACTGTAAAGAACTTTTTCCTAATGTCTAATCTAAACCTAGCCTGTTGTAGTTTCCAGCCCTTCCCCCTTGTCCTGTTTCAAGAATTCCTTATTAAACATGACTCTTGAAATAGGACCCTCAGCTCTCCTGTAGCCCTCTTTAGGTACTGGAAGGCTGCTCTAAGGTCTCTTCTACAGGATGAATAGGTGCAACTCTTTCAGCCTACCTTCAGAGCAGAGGTGCTCCAGCCCTCTGATCATCATCATGGTCTCCTCCAGACTCTCTCCAACAGTTCCATGTCCTTCTTGTGTTGGGGGCTTCAGCACTGGGTGCAGTACTCCAGATGTGTCTCACAAGAGCAGAATGATCTCCCTTGATCTGTTGGCCATACATCTTTTGACATAGCCCAGGATACATACTTGAAAAGGGACAAGAGAGCTTAGAATAATGGGGCTGCTGGTGGTGTAGGCTTCTTTTCTTTCACCTAGGTGAGCTAGAGGTCTGCAGGTATTTTCTCTAACCTCTTGCTGACTTTGTTGACTGTGGCAATGTCCAGTCCAGTACGATTCCCATTGTGGTGGGGGTCCCAGCAGGTGCTGCCTGCAGAAGGCTGGTGCCTCAGCTGCCATTTTATTTCTCACACAGCATGTGAGCTCCAGCCTTCTGAAACCCACCTGCTGTGCTGGGGAGAAGTGGCTGGAAACTCAGCAGAAGGAAATCACAGCTGCCTGGTATCCTACCTAGAGCCCATGTGCAAGAGTCAAATTTGGCACTTGGTTTGTCAATGGGACAGGCTTGTACACAGCTGTCTTTGCTCTTTGTTGTTGATGAACATCAACACCACCAAAAAGAGGTTTATATAACAAGAAAAAGGAGAAAAATGCTGTCAGAGTTGTGGTTTTTTTTTTCTTAGAAGTCTGCTAACAGTGTCTAGAAGTGTTTTTTATGGTTGAATGTGCATCTGAGCATGCTGTTGTATGATCCTGTGCATGACGTTTCTGGGTTTTTTCCTTCCTCACAGTGCATGCCAATTAAAGGCCTCGGATTTGTGCTCGGAGCCTACAAATGTATTTGCAAGGCTGGATTCTATCATCCCAACATCTTCTCAGTGAACAGCTTTCAAAGTAAGTGCCTTTGAGTTTTTTTTTTAAAAAAAAAGGTAAAAAGAAAACAGATCTAGCATGAATAATGCAGGGCTCCTTTTTATCCTTGTCAGGGTTAGACAGTAAACTCCCAGTGGTTTGCAACTCTGGGATTATATAATCACTTAAGGAGTTCTAGCCCTTTGGTTTGTCATTCACCATACTCTTGAGGATGCTGTAAAACATACCCCCTTGAAGAAGATTGGATTTGTAAATATATTTTAAAAACATGAAAAGAAGTCTTGCTGTGAGGAAACAGATTTCTGGTGTCTGTGCCCAAGCGCAAGGAGTGAGGAAGTTAACCTCATAATTTTCTCTTTGGTCAGGGCAAACCAGAATGTTCTCACCTCTGGCTTGCTGCAGGCTTTCATTGAGGATGATCCCAGTGAGCATCCAAACTCTCATAGCTGCTGGTGGGGTATGGCTCAGGCCTGAGAGTCTGATTGGCTGTGTGCTGTGAATGATGTATAGCCTGCATTTGCCCAGGACACACATCACAGGATCACAGAGTTGCCTGGACTGGAAAAGACCTTCGAGATCATCTGTTCTACTCATTAACCTGACACTGACAAGTCCTTGACTAAACCATATCCCTAAGCACCATGTCTGCACAACTCCTGAGTACCTCTAGGATGGGGACTCCACCAACTCCCTGGGCAAACTGATCCAACACCTGAGAACCCTTTCAGTGAAGAAATTCTTCATGCTATCCAACCTGAACTTCCCTTGGCATAACTTGAGGTCATTTCCTCTTGTTCCTATCACTTATTACTAGGTCGAATAGACCAACCCCCACCTCTCTATAGCCTCCTTTCAGGGAGTTGTAGAGAGCAAAAAGGTCTCCCCTCAGCCTCTTTTTGTCCAGACTAAACAAGGCCAGCTCTCTCAGCCATTCCTCAAAAGACCTACTCTTTATCATACAGTACTTAGGCTGAGTTGCCCACAGTAGGGGAGGCAGAACTCAAGTTGATCCTCAGCAAGGAAAGCACATCACCTGCATACCCAAAGCTGATACCTGTTGCTTCCATCATACGCCCAAAGCATAAAACCTCTGCACAGATTTTGTGCCAAAATTGTTGTAGTTACCCTAGCAGAGCTTATGCTGCAGTCACAGGTGGAAAGCTGTTGCTTCAAAGTGTAACAACCATCCTTCTCTGCCTCCTGCTTTGGGTGAATACCTTCCCCAACTTCTTCACACCATCCTTTAGCCAGAGGTTCATGTTGTCAGCTCTCTGCTGCAGGAGCAGTCAGAGGTGCCCATGGAATAGCAATGAGTATTTGGAGATTCAAAATAATGCTGATAGAGGAGTAACAATCATAGAATGGTAAGGTTGGAAGGGACCTCAAGGATCATCTAGTTCCAACCCCCTGCCATAGGCAGGGACACCTCCCACTAGTACAGGTCACTCAAGGCCTTGTCCAACCTGGCCTTGAACACCTCCAGGGAGGGAGCAGCCACAACCTCCCTGGGCAATCTGTGCCAGTGTCTCACCACCCTCACTGTAAAGAACTTCCTCCTAACATCCAGTCTAAATCTCCCCTCTGCCAGTTCAAACCCATTGCCCCGTGCCCTGTCATTGCAAGACCTTGTCAATAGTCCCTCCCCAGCCTTCCTGNCTCTGGACCCACTCCAACAGTTCCATGTCCTTCGTGTGCTGAGGGCTCCAGAACTGCACACAGGACTCCAGATGGGGTCTGAGGAGAGCAGAGCAAAGGGGCAGAATCCCCTCCCTTGCCCTGCTGCCCACACTGCTCTTGCTGCAGCCCAGCACTCAGTTGCTGTCTGGGCTGCACTCACACTGCAGCCTCATGTTGAGCTTTCCATCAGCCCAGACCCCCAGGTCCTTTTCCTCAGGGCTGCTCTCAGCCATTCCCCACCCAGCCTGGAGCTGTGCTTGGGATTGTGCCTACCCAAGTGCAGGACCTTACACTTGACCTTGTTGAATTTCATGGGGTTGGCCTGGGCACACCTCTGCAGCCTGTGCAGGTCCCTCTGGATGGATCCCTGCCCTCTAGCAAGTTGACTGTGCCACACAGCTTGGTGCCATCTGCAAACTTGCTGAGAGTTCTCGACACAAATCTTCCAAGCAGTTTGGGCAAAACCTCTCTGACCTGAGGATCTCTTTGTGGGGATAGGTTTGTGAAGTCTTGATGATATGAAACTGAGAATAAATGTTAATTGTTCAGGAAGTGTTCTTAGTGGAAGAAAATAGAGGCAGGAAAGATTTGCAGGTTTCAAGATGAAATGAAAGTTAACAGGTCAAGAAAAAGACCTCTTTTGTACTTCTGTGGATTGATACCTTAACTCAGTTGTGGTGAATCTGGAAGTGTGAGTATTTCTCAATGACATTGGGGTTCTGCACCACAGCAGAATAGTTTCACTACAGTCGTTGATTGTTCCTAACGTATCAGACTTCCAAGTAGGTCCAGATGAATGCTTTCCTTTGTCTGAATGACAGCTCTCTAAAAATGGCTTCGCAGGGCTGTTGGACACTGCATGGTTTTGTGGTTGCTTACCTGCCACCTCTGCAAGCTCAGCTGGGGCCCTGAACACCAAGATGCAGTGATGCATGCACAGTGTCATCCACAGGAAGGATGGTGCAAATCAGCTGCTTTTCTGACTTGAAAGTAGCAGGGAGGTGCTGCTCTCAGGGAGGTCACACACATTGCAGGTTCCCAACCTGTGTGGGAAAGGAGCACAGCTGAAATTTAGGCTGTTTTGTTGTCAAATAGGAAACCAGGTGGGAAAGTGTTACCCTGCCAAGGCTGAGTTTGTTCTGTGGTGCCAAAATATGTAAAACCTGCCTAGTTTTTGTGCAGTAGTTAGTGGGCACCCTGGGGCACAGAGCCACTGCCATATTTTCAGTGTCTCTTTTGAGGACAGAAATAGATTTTAGAACAAAATATATTTTCATGTATGCAAGTTGCAACTAACCTGTAAGTGCTTGAGTACATGATGATGCAGTCTACTAATGACTCGTTTTTAGGTAACAGTATCAGTGCAGACAGAACAGGCTAACTGCTGGTATTTTAACACCATTCTCCAAAGCACTTCAGTTGTCTGCCTCATGAGGTAATCAGGTGTGCAATGGAATATCCTTAGTAGAACAGGGGTGCTTTGTTCAACTTAAAAGTTCATGTTTAGCAATGCATCATCCAGACATTGCAGAGATTCTGCTCAGCTTTTGTTAACATAAAGGTGGAAAGTCTCAAGTTCAGATCTTTCTTTCTTTTGTTATAATGCAGAATCATTTCAAAGTCAAAAGGTGCTCACCAGATATCAGTCATAGCAGGCAGTGCAGGAGACACACCTCAGTGATCATTCTTTCCAGACAGTGTGACACCATCCAAGCAGAGCTTTGCTGTTGTGTTATGAAGTCACATCTTTGGGATAGTTACTGCAGTGTGCAGCATTGCCTGTGCTCACTGACAGGAGGATTGCAGTCAAAGATCCTGAGGCAGTTCTCCAGTTTGGTGGAAAGTGAGAACTAGCCACACATTTTAACACACCATTGACTTGGCTTTAGCCACATTCCCTTGTTTATGGATGCTCACAGAAGCGCAGAATAGCAGGGCTTAGAAGGGACCTCTGGAGATCATCTAGTCCAACTCTGCTGCTAAAGCAGGTTTGCCTAGAACAGGTTGCACAGAAACATCCAGGTGGGTTTTGAAAGTCTTCAGAGAAAGAAACTCCACAACCTCTGCAGGTAGCCTGCTCCAGGGCTCCAGCACCCTCAAAGCTTTTCCTTAAGTTTGTATCCTAAACCCTATCTTGCTTGTAGTAGACATTTCAAGCAAATGTACTTTTCCTTTTCTTTTTTTTCCTCTTTCCCCCCACCTTTTTCTTTCACCTTTTTATTCCCTTAATTGCCTGTAGGGTAAACAGTCTTCCAGGGATTTACAAGCAAGCATTCATGGATCAGAAAAAGCAGGAATCCCCCTGTGTACTGTCAGTGGCTTCACTTTGGTGGATGAGATTTCAGCTCAGGAATCATTGATCTGTGCAGACAAAATATTGACTTGCCAATGGGTTTTCCAGCTTTCCCAATGTGGTTGTGTGAAGGATGAAAAACTCTGCTTTGTGTGAGTGTGCTGCTTTGGCTCTGGGAACAGGCTGGTGCAATCATGCAACAACGTGCTGAACAAATGGTAATTAAGAAAGGCTTTATCTAATTTGAGGCTAATTAATTCACTAGATAGCATCTTTGTGAAATTGAGGAACAATCTGAAATAGGAGCAGAGCTTGTACTGTGAACATTAAGTAGTTTATGGGTGTGCTCTTTGGGTGCCCATGTAAAAATCCTTTCCCCGTTCCCAAATCTGGATGTAACTTTTCCCCTCTTCAGAAGTCCCCTTATTTCCCATGAAGATTTAGTCCACTTAAAAAACAATGGGAAAGCTTTTGGTATTTAATAAACTCATCTAAGTAGGTCTGCATCTTCTGAAGGGTGCAGAAGAGGGTGAAATGAAAGAAGCAGCCCTGACAAACCATTCTGGAACTTCACGAGAGAGGCCAACTGGGAAGGAGAAGGAGCCAGTAGAAGACTGTTTTGCTGCTGTAGGGATGACCTGGATGAGGGAAGTGATTCTCCCCCCTCTTCTCTGCTCTCATTAAACTCCACATGGAGTACTGCATCCAGGTCTGGTGCTCCCAACCTAAGTAGGACATCAAACTGCTGGGGCAGGTCTGGAGGAGGTCACAGATATAATCCAAGGGCTGGAGAACCTCCCCTGTGGGGACAGGCTGGGAGAGTTGAGGCTGTTCAACCTGGAGAAGAGAAGGTTCCAGGGAAACCTTAATAGCAGCCTTCCAGTACCTTCCAGGCTACGAGAAAGCTGGAGTTGGACTTTTGACAAGGACTCATAATGACCGGCTGAGGGGGAATGGATTGAAGCTGGAAGAGGGGAGACTTAAATATTAAAAAGAAATTCTTCACAGTGAGGGTGGTGAGACACTGAACAGGCTGCTCAGGGAGGTGGTGGATGCCCTCTCCCTGGAGATGTTCTAGAGGGGCCTTGAGCAACTTTGTCTAGTGGAAGATGTCCCTGCCCATGGCAGGGGAGCTGGAACTAGATGATCTTCAAGGTCCCCTCCAACCCAAAGCATTGTGTGAAATCCTGTACAACTGAAGCTGTCTCCCCCTCACCCTTCTGGTACTTTCAGGAAAGGATGCAGAAAATCGCTTCACTGGTGGGGAGTTGTCAGAGGAAGTCTACAGCTGCCTGCCCTGCAGGGAGGGCTGTGCTTACTGCACAGATGATACCCCCTGCTATGCCCAGGAGGACAAGTACTTGCGGCTGGCTATCATCTCCTTCCAAACGCTCTGCATGCTGCTGGACTTCATAAGCATGCTGCTGGTCTACCATTTTCGGAAGGCAAAGGTAAGCAGACTGTTTGGTGTTGATGTTCCTGCTCATTGTGTGCTACAGACTCCTTTCTGTAGGTGTCCAGTTCTGGGCCTCCAGTTCAAGGACACAGAACTGCTTCAGAGTCCAGCGTGGAGCCACGAATATGATTAAGGGAATGGAACATCTCTGTTATGAGGAGAGCCTGAGGAAGCTGGGGCTGTGCTGCTTGGAGGAGACTGAGGGGGGACCTCATTAATGTTTTTTGTGTTTATAAAGGTGAGTACCAGGAGGCTGGAGCCAGGCTCTACTGAGTGATGCCCAATGACAGTGCAAGTAGAGGCATAGGAACCCCCCTATGGCAAGGGGTTGGAACTAGATGATCCTTGAGGTCCCTTCCAGCCTTACCATTCTATGATTCTGTGATTCTAAGTTCCATGGAAACATGAGGAGGAATTTTTTCCCTTTGAGGGTGACAGAACTCTGGAACAGGCTGCCCAGGGAGATTGTGGAGTCTCCCTTTGTGGAGATGTTCAACACCTGCCTGGAGCATTCCTGTGTGATCTGATCTAGGTGATCCTGCTCTGAGAGAGGGATTGGACTGGATGAGCTTTGGAGTTCCCTTCCAGCCTCTGACATTCTGTGATTCTGTACAGCTTCTCACATTGGTAGTCAGTTTCCCTGGTAAGGAGCTCAACCCAAGAAGAGGATGGGATTTTCAGTGAGGAATGCTTTTCTTTAGGCATGAATGTACCAAAATTGTTGGGGTTTGAGGGAAAACCATTAGCAATTAATTTCTCCGTGAAATCTGCTTACATCTATAGATGGTCAGCACAAATGAAGGAATCCTATTGTGTTGGAAGTGATTTTGGAAAATCAGACCACATGAGTGTTTCTGGTATCAGGATCTTGAACATCTCTCTTTTACCACAGCTGGGAATGATGTTTGATTTCAGCATATTTGAGAGACTTGCTGGAAAATAGTTCTGTCAAAGAGAAATCTTCCCAAGTAATTCTAGTTTCTAGACAGCTTAAACCTGAATGTGTGGTTAAAGATTTTTGTCTTCAAAGTGTGAATGTAATGTAAATTTCTGATGCAGGCTACACTTATGTAGTAATTTAATGAACTTTATGCTGCTACCTCACTCAGAAACTTGTACTTTATGGAGGCTCCTGGTAAATAGTAACTCCAAAGGTTAAGGTCCTGAAGAGTTATGAAGCAAAAGTACCTGGGAGAGAAACATCCCTGGCACTTTGGCTATAATTCAGATGAATAATGATAAATGTCCATAAGGATTCTAGCTCATGATGGAGGTGATGACCTTGGTTTCAAAACAGTCAAGATATCAGTAAGAGCAGATGGAGATCAGAAATATTTTAGATAAGTAACATCTCAGCTATTCAGATCATAGTGGTTAGACATATTATGACCAAGCAGTACTTGAAATGCAAATAACTGTGGAAAAGTTGCTCATCAGCTTAGTTTCATCAGCATTAGAGTATCATAGAATGGGCTGGGCTGGAAGGGACCACCAAAGACATCCAGTCCAACCACCTCTGCAGCCAGCAGGGACATCCTCAACTAGATCAGGCTGCCCAGGTTCCTGTTAAGCCTCACCTTGAATGTCTCCAGGGATGGGACCTCAACCACCTCCCTGGGCAACCTGTTCCAGTGTTCCACTACCCTCGTGGTAAAGAACTTGTTCTTACCATCTAATAGCTTGTTCTTACCATCTAATACAAATCTACTTTTGGCTGTGCTAGATCCAAGCCAGTTACTAAAAGCTCAGCCATTGATAAACCACTACTCTGCCTCCAAAGAACACAGCAATGAGAGAAGAGGCATTTTCAACAACTACTGCCAGAGTGTTACTGGTAGAATGTGCCAATGCCACTTTCCTTTTGATATGAGCTTCGTTGCTAATCCAGGATGTAATAATAATGAGCTACAGGGAAGCTTGGTAAATATCAACCAAAGTGGTTCCACAAGTGAAAAATCTTGACAAAAGGAACAGTAATAAATATGCAAAGCCTATAGCAAGGCATTTGAGTGGCTTCTAAAAACCAAGCTTTTCTTTAGGGGGGAAACCTTAGAAGTCTCCTGAAGCTTTAGGTCCTCTTTTTGAACTTTGAAAGGTTCCTCTAAAGAGTTTTCGTCAGACTCCTGAAAACTCCTCTGCAGAGCTGCTCTGTTACTTACTCTGGAGTGAGCTATGCTTGTATTAATAGAAGGCAGAAAATATGTCATCTGTGTTTATGGAGACTTCCTGTAATGGTGACAGGAACTAAAGATCAGTAGGTCCAACTTAGATGCTTGCAGATTCACGGAAGCAGTAATAAAAAACCAGAACCTAGTGGGTCATGGATAGTTGTGGGAAGTGGGCTTTTGAGAGAATGTGACTCCTTACAAATGTATTTATAGCCCTGTGGATTATGAGCATGTGAATATGAGAGTACTTTTCTCCAGGTCTGCCCCCAAAAACATACCATAAAAATTACGACGGCAAGGGTCTAGGTGAGCTACACATCTTGTAGGTACCAAGAGATGACAGAGGGAAAGGCAGTGTGGGAAACATGGTATAAAATCAGGTAAAACAGGGAGATGTTGACACATGAACAAATATTCATGGTCCCTCTTGAGATATCACAGGATCACAGGATGTTAGGGGTTGGAAGTGATCTCCATAGACCATTGAGTCTAGCCTCCCCTGCCAGAGCAGGACCACAGAATCTAGCTCAGGTGGCACATGAATGTGTCCAGCTTGTGGTCACCAAGCTGCAGATGGAGTCGGGGCTGTGCGAGGAGAAGCTGAGATCTCTCAAGTGGCTACAAAAATCAATTAGGTGTTTTACACAACTTGCAGTTGCTTTGTGTCGCTCATTGGCAGGGAGTATGATGGATCCCAAAGTGTCAATACATTCAAATAGAGTTTAGGAGGACCTGTGGGGGATATTTCCAGTATTGGCTGTTTAAACACAGTGGAGTTTGTAAAACATCTGCAGGAAGTCCAAAATTTTGGGGTTTTTTTTGGTTGGAAACTGAGTCACTCTCTGCTCTTCTTCTTTAATAATCCAGCACAGGCCATGACCTGAGGCTAGGAACTAGATCTGGATCAGAACAGCATTCCTGCATTCTCTTGGCAAGGATGCATTAAGGTGGATTTCATGTCTCCTCTTGGAAGCATTGTAGTTACTCAGGGACTTGCACATTTGAAAGGTGGCAAAACAAAATTCAGCTGATTTGTCCAAGACAGTTGCTCCAAAATCTCACCAATACCAGCGACCAAAATCTTGGCATTGCCAACCTGTACATGAAACTGCAAATTAGTGACATCAGACAGCAGTCAGCATTGCAAGCAGTACAGAATGGAACTGCAGAAAGCTACTGTGAGAAGGCTCAGATGATGCTGAGGAATTCATTGGAAGCTTTGTCAAACACAGAATCACAGAAACATTCTGGTTGGAAAAGCCCCTCAGGATCACCAAGTCCAACCTAGAACCCTACTCTACAAGATTAACCTGAAACCATAGCCCCAAACCACCCTTAAACACATCCAGGGTGGGTGACTCCACCACCTCCCTGGGCAACTCATTCCAGTTACTGATCACTCTCTCTATGGAAAACTTTTGTCCTAATGTCCAGTCTAAACCTACCCAATGGCAGCTTGAGGCTATTCCCTCTTGTTCCATCAGTATTTACCTGTAAGAAGAGACCAGCATCAGCCTCTCCACAACCTACTTTCAGGTAGCTGTAGATGGCAATGAGCTCTGCCCTCAGCCTCTGTTTCACACTACCCATCCCCAGCTCCTTCATCATAAGATCATCATCATAAGATTTGTTCTCCAGGCCCTTCCCAGCTTCTTTGCCCTCCTCTGGACTTGATCCAGCACCTCCACATCTCTCTTGTACTGTGGTGCCCAAAACTGAACACAACATTCAAGGTGTGACCTCAGCAAAGCTGAGTCCAAGGGGACAATCCCCTCCCTGCTCCTGCTGGCCNCTTGGGTTCGTTGTGACTCAAGTGCAGGACCTGGCATTTGACCTTGTTGAAACTCATCCCATTAGTGTTGGCCTATTGATCTAAGCCTGTCCAAGTCCCTAAACACAGGTGAAAGTGACTCTGATGCCCCAAGATTACCTCAGCTAACTGCAAGAGTCATAACTGGGGAGAATCACAGGCAGAAAATGTGGCCCTTTTGCCAAGAGAAGGGAAAACCCTACAATTATAAGAATTTTTCAAATTATGTGTTAATATATAATGTACAGTATAATATATACTATGTAATTTATATAAATGTATAATTATATTGTTTTATAATATAAAATATAAATTAATATATAATGATTTTTTAATTATATTGTCATATTATTCTATTTTTTTTAAACACACATGTATATATATAAAGGGGAAAGACACAACACAGAAGGAGTAGCAGAAGCTAAGGCAGTAGTGAAAAGCCTTGTAGGGAAAGACATTAGAGGATGGAAAATGTACCAGATAAAGCAGATGCCACTGCTCTGATGGGAAAAGACAAAGCATTTCAGCAGGGGAATAAATGGAGGAAATGTGCCAAAAATAAAAGGAAGAGGAACTCACAGCTGACACAGAAAGGAAAGCAAATGTGCAAGTCACTTCAAAGAAGCCTTTAACTGCACTAGACAACCCTCCTGCCAAGCAGCAGTGCAAGCTGGAAGCCCTGAGCCTGGCATGAGCACAAGCTGCAAGAGGATGAAAAACTCCTGGGAAATGGATTAAATTCATCAGGAAAAAGGGCCAGCACCTGACAACACCAGCTTAGTGGCACTGAGGGAGTTGTGCAGTGAAGCCTGGGGAAAAAGAGATTATTTTTCCTCAATAGTGGAAATGTTGGAGTTCTACGAGGCTGTCCCAGAAGGGTGATCTTGCTGAATACTGCTGCTGGGGAGATGTTGGAGCTTGTGCAGTGTAAGAGAGGTAAATGGGCACTAGATGCAGAGCAAGGAACAGGCTCACCTGAGGCTCTCAGCACTTTGGATGCACTTGAGATGTATCTGAGCAATTGCAGGGGACCAGGCTCCCCTTATTCCTTTGTTTTCCAATTTGGCATTGAGTTTAAGTTACTTTGGTATCCCCCTGCTTTGACAGGCTTTGGCATTGATTCAGTGATCTGTGGAGATCACTTCCAACCCCTAACATCCTGCGATTCTGTGACTATGAGAGCATCTTGCAGAATAACTTCCAGCCCTATGGAGTTAGATCTTTGTGGCTGCATACAGAGGTGCAAAACATTGCAAAACATGGAACAGGTTGCCCAGGGAGGTTATGGTTTCTCCCTCCCTGGAGGCGTTCAAGGCCAGGTTGGACAAGGCCTTGAGTGCCCTGTGCTAGTGGGAGGTGTCCCTGCCTATGGCAGGGCGTTGGAACTGGATGATCTTTGAGGTCCCTTCCAACCTTACCATTCTATGATTCTCTGATGTGAACAACTAAGAAACAAATCAGCTCAAGGTGAACACTAGCACACAGCATCCTTGTGTGCTGTGGCATTGTTGTTGATTGGATAATGCAAACATTACTACTAAAACCACATCCAAAAAGTCTGAGGCCAAGCTAACAAAAGTAGCTGGCTAAGGCCAGGACAGGACTCAGTGAAATGAAAACAAGTATTCTGAACAATGAGAAGCAGAGAAGAGATTTTGTAAGGAAAAGCCTCAATAAAATAGGAGAAATCATCTGTATGAGTAGTGTTACATGAACCAGTGGAGAGTTTAAACAAGGAGTGACCAACTGGAGTGTGGATTCCATGCAGCAAAGCTATTTGACACTAGAAAACCAGAATGTTTAAATACAAGTAGAAAACAGATTTATTTCTTTATTTTATTTCACAGCTACTGTAGGATTTCAAGAGCTAAAGATGTACCAGAACTGTAGAGAAGAAACCAGATGTGTTGTAAACAGAAGTGTTGGACCCTGGAAGGGCATTTTGGTCAGGCATTGGAATAGGCTACCCAGAGAGGTTGTGGAGTTGCTGTCCCTGAAGGTGTTCAAGAAATGTATAGACATGGCACTTGAGGACATGGTTTAATGGCCATGATGGTCTTAGGTTGAAGGTTGGGCTTCATGATCTTGGAGGTCTTTTCCAAGCAAAACAACTCTACGATTCTGTGCTTATGTGCAGAGAGCCTAAATAGCTCATCAGTTACCAGGCTCCCTTTCCAAATGAGGAAGAATTGAAAATACCTGACCTTTGAGTGGCATTCCAACTCAAACATGGAGGAGAAGCTGAGGGAGCTGGGGTTGTTCAGCCTGGAGAAGAGGAGGCTCAGAGTAGACCTTATTCCTCTATAGAGCTACCTGAAGGGA
>VWYK01089728.1:0-19454 GCA_013399775.1 Semnornis frantzii
TTTTCTCCTACATAATCTAACACGGTCCTTAAACATGTCAGGAGACATTTCTGGAGTTTACCAGGCATTTTTATAATTATTAGTAGGAGGTGTCCCTGACTATGGCAGGGGGTTGGAACTAGATGATCTTTGAGGCCTCCTCCAACCTAAATCATTCTATGATTCTACCAGCATTTTGACTTTGCACCTGCTGAGGAAAAAAAACCAACCAGCAGTGCAAGGGTTTTCATCTCAATATGGTGGGTGGAAGGATTATGTAAACAACTTGTCTGTCTGGAAAGAGGGGCCTTGACAGGTCCCATGTTGTCAAACGACAATTGTGACTTCTTGCATTTCAAAAGTCACGCTCAGATGGTTTCATCTGAAACCCTCTGGGTAATAGTAGCCTTTTGAGGTTATGATATCTCTGGATGGAATTCAATAAAAGAAATTCACTTTCAATTGAAGCAGTGGAACACTGCCAGACAGCCCCAACAATGCGCTCTGCCTCCAAAGAAAATTGGACTGATCCCCCCATCCTTTTTTCTCCTCCCCTTTCTATTTCTCTCTCCATCTTTATTTGTGCTTTTAACCTTGTTTGTGGGTTGCTTTTTTTTTCATATATATTTCCTCTCCCAATAAGCCTGGGATGCTGAAGCCTTATAGAAAAAAAAAATCCACACCAAACAAAAACCCACTTGGGACTGAAACAGTAGTAGCTAGTAATAGAGAGACACAGACGCTCACAGAGGCGACAAGTCGCTCTCAATAGCTGACCTTTGCCATCTATGTGAAAGGAAATAGAATAGAACCTCCGCTCTAGGTGAAGGGGAGATATTATTACAACCACCAGCTTCCTAGTCCTTGTTAATAAGACTGGTTGATGTACTTATTTATTTATATAGTTTAAGGCCAAGGGAAGAAAAAAAAGCTTACAAAAACCTGCCTGACTGCCAGAGGCTAAAGTGTTGGCTTTTTGCTTGGCTTGTCATTAACTCTACCTTGGAATTCCTTCCTTCCTTCTTTCTTTCTTTCTTTCCTTCTTTCCTTCTTTTTTTTTTTTCATTTTTCATTTTTCTCCCTTTCTATTTTCCCTGGGTTTGGCAAGAGCTGCCATCATCTTTCTTCTCTTATTTCTGAATCTAAGCAGATTAGCACATATGCATAGTTGGGAGGCAGAAGATGCATCAATCTTGTGAAAGTTTTCATTTTCTCCAGTATTTTCTTTGTTAATGGTCTACCTCTTAAGAGGTTACTACTACATGTGATTTTCTTGTGATTTCACATCAGATCAAAAAGGATCTGAATTGTAGAACAAAAGAAATTAAACCCCCTCACCTTGGAAACAGATTCTAGATCTGCTTGGCAGACTGCACTGAAGCCCCTTATGGTTTGCATTGGATTCACCTTTGACTGTAAATCCCTTCTTTATCTCGGTTCTACAATGATTTCCTCTTCCATTAGGTTAAGATTTCAAACTCAGAAAAACAGCAGCAGTGTTAGAGTTAAAAAATTATCCTGACCTGGTTCCTCTCTTTACAGCTTATTTGTCCTTTTATCCCTCCGAAGCTTGCAAGTTACATAGGTTCATGTCTGGTCAAGTGTCAGCTGAGAAAACAAGAATGGAGGGGGAGGGAAAGAGGGTCGTTTGTTCTGTACATGGTGCTCTCTTCTGATCAGCTGCATCAAAAGAATGGTAGGGGATGCATAGACACCATCTTTGACAAGAGGTGTCAGACCAAATTCCTGCCTCACAGGGATCCCTGGGATCCATTTGCACTTCGATGAGAGTTGCCTGATCACTGCCATCAAAGCCAAACGTAGAACACAAGCTTCTGGGCTACAGATTTGAAGCCACTCTCATGACACCTTTAACCATTTTCCCTAAACCATTCTGAACCTACTAATAAGTAGCTGTGATTAGACTCCTTTATTTCATGAGAGCAATTGCAGCTAGAGTTTCTTGCAAGGGCTTTACTTACACAAATACAGGGTATGAGCAAGAGCATTAAACATACCTGATCCCAGTTACCTGGAGAAAATTAAGTACTGCAGAAGCAAGCAGATGGCAGCTCTGGATAAATTTGCATGTACAAATATTAAAGAGGGATTACAAGACTCTAACACACAATATTTTCCCTTAAAATTCTCAGAAGCACAAGGAAACTGAACAGCTCCAAGCTCACCAAAACAGCTCAGTGACAGTGTGTGGAACAGAAAGCAGGCCTCACTTCCCTTCTCATACCCAGTCCCAAAAATACACCACCTTCTTAGAGTGCAGGCTCAGTGGAAAAGACCTTCCCAGGGGCTAAGGGATTAACTAGGTACTAAAATATTTAGGTGTATTTACTGCATCTCATGATGTCAGACTTTATATATATATAAAATGAATTAAAAAAAAATTATTCTAGCTACCATTCTTTATGCTCTCATTGTCTCTACTTTAATTAAAGAATACAAAATACAACACTGAAAGCTCATGGAGTTATATTCCACTACTCAGACACCTTAATTTTAGGATTGGATATAGAGCCTATTTGGATCAGATTTTCTTGTCATTATATTTAAGTTAAAAAAGAGCATCAACTCTCTCTTTAAAAGAGTTACAAAAATCCACCCATTTGTTTATGGATAAACTGCCACTCTCCAGAACATTTTCCCCCCCTTTTCCCTCTTTGCAGGAAATACTACTCACTCACATCTAAAAATATATCCCAAATACTTGTATAATGCAAAGGAGTGTTCAAAGAACAGTATTAGAAATTGGTTAAAGAGGAAAACAATAGCAATTTTATATCACTGCAGAGCTACTTTCCAAGCCTTTTTAGTACTTGACAGATTTTAACTTTGTTATGGATTAATAAGTCAAAGCTCTCCAGGCAGAGCAGTTCATGAATATCTCATCAACATTCACCCTGCTATTTACCCCACCCACATTTGAAATTGTTTCAAAGAAAACAAACAAACAGTTGTCACAAACTTAAATATATAAGGCAATAGATTTCTGCTTCTGAAGCATTTCGGGCATCGGCAGTCTAATAATCTGTGTTTTCCCGTAGCAATAATAGAAAATTGTTCCTTACAGAACACAAGGTTTAATCTGCAAGAAAAAAATTACAGGCATACTTTACTTTAGTCTTGAAAAGGAACCTTTGTCTAGAGAAAGAAGAAGACTTTTCCATTGCTTCGTGCAGAGCCAAGCACAGGCACTCTTCAGGGTGGTAGATGGCCTGATTGACTTGAACAGGATTACTCATGTTCACACACTTAGTGGCTATGCTGCAGTCACAGCTTTGCCAGCACAAACCTGGGCAGGTCAGCTGCTGCTGAGGGCAAAGACAAGCAATATGGTTTTTAAACTGTTGAGCAAAAAGCAGAATCCTGGCCTGGCCTCCCTAGATAAACGGATCACCTTCAGGGCTAGCCAAATTTAGCCAGTGCTGGTACATCCATGTGCATTGGTAGCTCCTGACTGCAGGCACAGGATGAATGCTGAAGTTTGGCATCAAGCAGTAAATAGGTACAGTCCTACTTACCAAGATGAGCAAATTGTCTTCTCTTGCCAACATTATTTGATCGGTTAATCGCAGTCTGCTACTAAGAGCTCTGACAGGGATACTGCTATGTGAGAATCAAAATACTCCTTTCAGTACAACTTCTTTTTTCATGTTAGCCCAGATTATTCCAGCCACCAACCCTAAATGCCCACTTATTCATATGAAATAGCATCCACATTGCTAACAATTAAAACCCTAATACCCTGTAAAGTTAGAAGCAAAGTCCTTGAAGTCCAGACCAAGAATCTCCTTGCCACCTTCCTCCTTTCGTACTTCAGGTCATTAACAAACAAGCTATTCTCATAGCTGGGAAGAACATAAAGCCTTGTTTGGATTGGACAACTTGTACTTTACTCCCATGGACAAAGACAAATTCCTCAGGAAAACAGAGCTATAAATTCTAAGCTGTTCAGAAGCAGAGGGGTCCAGGAGGAAAACATTTTCCTCTAAGCGGAGAGAGCCCACACTTATCCAGAATCCTAGATAACAGTGTAATTTCCTTACAGCAAGATAGGCCTAAAATGTAAGCACCTGGGAATTTTGCAGTGAATAGAACCTAATGGGATATTAAGCTGTGGTCATAAGTCATTTCACGAGGAGAATTCAGATCCATCTCCCAAACTTCACGATTTTCTTCTGGCTGATTTTGTTCTGATAGACTGGATGGTCACCTTGTGATCCACAAACTTTTCTCATTCTTTTAAGAAGGTCATTGCAACATAGCACAAAGCTATTTATTATTTCAAGCTAATGCAGAGAGTGCCCCAGGTGACCAATACTGGTACCAGAATAACAGGTCTGACTCCCATCAGCCTGAGGCATGGGTGTTCCTGGGATAATTTCCAAGCTAGACCTCCTCACAGTGTGAACATTTGGACTGACACTGTTCCAGAGTCTAACCTGAAAAAGCATTTTTAACAACTTAGAATTATGCTTGTTCAAAGCGGTTGTCAAAAATCGACCACCATAGGCAAAAAGTCTACTCATACCATGTTCACAATAAGGAACTGTGACAATAGAAAGCTACAGGAGATGCCTACTCCTAGGAAGAAAACAACCCAAAAAAATTGCCTGTGTTCCAGAAGCATGTAAGACTTCTGTGAGAAAAATAATTTCCCCCCTTGCCAATTTTGACAAAAGTATCATATGCCTTTAATTTACACTTTTTGAGCCATCTGGAGTACTGTGTACAGTTCTGCAGCCCCCAGCACAGGAAGGACATGGAACTGTTGGAGCGGGTCCAGAGGAGGCCACCAAGATGATTGGAGGGCTGCAGCAGCTCTCCTATGAGGACAGGCTACAAGAGTTGGGGCTCTGCAGCCTGGAGAAGAGAAGGCTTCCAGGAGACCTTAAAGTAGCCTTCCAATATCTGAAAGGGGCCTACAGGAACGCTGGGGAGGGACTATTGACAAGGTGNTCAGACTCCTTTTCTGCACACAAAAATGCTGAACTCAGTTCAAGGAGTAAAGTGCATTTCAGTGATTATTCCCACACTACAACACAATTATTTTGGTTGGAAAAGACCTCTAAGGTCATCTAATCCAAGGGTCAATCTAACACCATCATGGCCATATTGCAGGGTAGCAAACTCTCTGCACAGTCAGGAGTCCTTTGAAGCCAGAAGAGTCACATTTCAAGTTAGAAATTCTCCTAACAAGAAGGAAGCATAGCAACTTTCATTGTAAACTGTGCTCCAAAATCCCTTGGCACTTCTTAATCTCTCCTCAATGATTTATCTGACCACCTATACAAAGCTCCATTTTAAAAGAATTAATCAGTCCTCCTGCTAAAAGCTAGAAGAAAGTTTCCCATTAAAAAAAAAAAAAAATTAAGTATTCTTGGCATAAGAGTTTATTTTTGTTGAAACTCACCACAATGAAGTTCCAGTGAATCAGAAAACAGAAAAGTAACTCACAAGCAGTAACACTGGTTTTACATACCGTAGCTGAATGACATTTCAGCCATCACCCTCTAGGATACTCAGTCTACAACTGACCTTCAAAACAGTAGTCTGAAAACTAAAACTTCCCAACACAATGGTTGCTGAAGACTTAAAGTTCTAATGTGTTTAGTCTGGAAAGGAGAAGACTGAGAGGAGATCTTATTAATTTCTAAATATCTGAAGAGTGGGTGCCAAGAAGGTGCCAGTCTCTTTTCAGTGGTGTCCTGGGATACAACAAGGGTCAACGGATACAAAAAGGAACACAGGAAATTCCACCTCAACATGAGGAAAAATTTCATTACTGTGAGGGTGATGGAGCCATGGACCAGGCTGCCCAGGGAGGTTGTGAAGTCTCCTTCTCTGGAGACTTTATAGACATGTCTGGACATGCTCCTATGCGACCTGACCTAGGTGATCCTGCTTTAGCAAGGAGGTTGGACTCGATCTCTAGAGGTCCCTCCCAACTCATACCATTCTATGAATCTATACTCAATCCGCCTAGCAACCTACTTGTCTTTCCTTTTCTCCAACAACTCTAATCATAGAATCATTAAGGTTGGAAAAAGCCTTTAAGATCACTGAGTCCAACCTACCATGATTGTTAAACTATATCCTGAAGTGTCATGTCCACACACTTGAATGCCTCCAGGGATGGTAACTCCACCGCCTCCCTGGGCATCCTGTTCCTATGCCTCACCATTCTTTCTGTAAAGAATTTTCCCCTAATTTCCAATCTAAACCTTCCCTGGTACAACTTAAGCTCATTTCCACTCATCCTATTGCTAGTTATGAGAGAAGAGACCAACATCATCCTCAGCACAACTTCCTTTCAGTGACTTGTAGCGAGTAATAAGATCTCTCCTTAAGCCTTCTCTTCTCCAGAGCAAACAACCCCAGCTCCCTCAGCCACTCCTTATACAACACAGCCTCCAAATCCTTCACCAGCCTTGACACTCTTCCCTAGACACCCTCCAGGACCTCACAGTCTTTCTTATACTGTGGTGCTCAAAACTGAATACAGGACTCAAGCTGTGGAATCACAAGGACTAAGTACAGGGGCACAATCACTCCTCTGCTGCTGCTGGGCACAGTGTTTTTGATCCAGGCCAGGATGCCATTGGCCTTCGTGGCCACCTGGGCACACTGCTGGCTCATTTTTCCTATTCCTCAACTATTTATCTTACTTCTCATTTCGGTTACTTCATCAATTATCTTTATTTGAGGCACTAACTGATAAAAAACAGGTCAACAGAATTTCAGTCAAAGCTATGCAAGCACGTAGAAGGACTGGTTATTAATCCCATTCTTGGGACAGTCACCTCTTCTGCTTTACAGCATCTATTCACTAGGTAAAGAACTAACTCCTCAAAACTAGAGGAGATGTTGCTACTCCCACTGACAAGCATCCTCCTTAAGCAGCAGCTCTCCAGGTTCTCAGATCTAGGTATCTCTGGCTTAAGTACTTCTGTCAGAAATAGGTCTGCTGGTCACCTTGCTAATAGTGCAGGTTCCACATTCTCACCAGGGCAGCTAGCTAGTTAAGTCAAGTTGAATTAACTTCTGCCTCCAAGAACAGTTGTTATTGCACTATTTGCCTTCAGCACTTGGCATGAAGATCCCAACATAGTACACAAAGAATAGTCTTCCTTTGCCTCAATCACAAAGGAACCAGTCAGGAAAATTGCTTTCCAGCACTAGAGCCATAGGCATGGTGCATCTGGAAGACGCTGTGGTCTGCAGTTCATATGGGCAACTTCAAACCAGGGCTCATGAGAGTATATGAGGGGAAAGTCACATGGACTAGAAATGTGCATGGACTAGAAAGCTGCAGATGAAAGATTATCTTTCCCTATTTGTTATTGTGTTCTTTCAAGGCACCCTGGCTTTCAGCTTCAGTTTTTGGCCAGAAAACTCCCTAAGTTTAGTTTTAGTGAACTCATAAAACAGGACCCTAGGGATACAATACTCTGTGCAACCTCTAGACAGCATGAATGACTAACACAAAATGACAAATGAAAGGAAATTCCACCTAAACTGTCTACTTGTGACTAAATATTCCATCTTAGAGGTTAAATAATATTCCAAGTGATCCTGAGCTCTGGGCAAATGTTGTGACAATGACATCTTTTTATTTCCCAATTTATTTTTTCAAAAATCAAATTCCCTTCTAAGTTGGGACAAGAAAGGGAGCTGTATTTAATTTCAAAGAGGTAGGCACTGGTCTCAATTCTGATATGAAAAGTATCACTTTGATGAGAACTCATTTATTGTTTCCTTTACACTCAACTCAGTTTGAAAGAGAGTCCCAAAACTCTCCAAGATGCTTTTGTAACATCTCTGCTTTAAACCAGAAAGTCCCCAAAATAGCCTTTAAAGGCATAGCTCTTTTTACAAGCAGTCTCCGCCATAAATACTGTATTTGAATCAAGAACCAAAAGCAGAGATCTCTTGAACTTCTGCCATGAATCGTTACAGAGCAGAAAGCAGGCACAGTCTGCCACACATCCCTGGGATATGCTGTGAGAGGAACAAGGTTCAGAGCGTCCTAGAATTAGAGCTCTGATGTTCAAAACAAGAAGTCAGCAAAAGCTTGTCTTTCTACTCTCTCCACCACAGTACCTTAAAATAGATTTGATCCACTTTTGCCCACAAACTTTAGATTGTCTGCACCTTGTCTTTCCCCCTCCCCATGCTCTGCAACAGGTCAATGGAAAAGAGAAAAAAATCTGATGTGGCAGCCAACATAGTTGAGAGTTCATCAGGAGTTATGTGAGGCTGGGAACAGACAGCTATAGAAGTCGTCCAAAATGCTGGAAGATGCTTAGTTTTGGCCACAAACATCAAAATGATACAGAACCACCCAGGTTGTGTCCACTGTTACATAGATAGCAGCATTGCACAAGAGATCTGGGTAACCTGGAATGCATTTACTGTACACATGCACACACACATCCCTATGACAGCCTATATTCACCCACTAGGCAAAAAAGGGTCTTAACAGCATTTCACTGGAAGCTTTTCTTTTTGAATGGGTTTTTCATTTTCAAATTGTATCTTCCTCTGTAAACACACATTTAAAGTATACAAATATTGAAGTGGAAATTTGACCAGACCTGTCTATTGATTTAGAGCAAAGTCTAACTGAAATAATCTAAACAGTGATGAGAAGGGGGGGAAAAAAAGGTTTCTGCTAGACAAGACCTGGTGAGGAAGCTGTTTCAGAAGCATCCTAAATGTTTGTGAAACTAATGAAGCAAAAGAAAAAAACAGCAGATCTGTGTCATAATAATTTTGCAACATTTCAAAGTACTTACCTTAGTCTAATGACTCATCTAGCAAGGATTCAGTTTGCTCAAGAACTTCAAATACGTAAGTTTCTAAGTGGAAAGTTACCCCAAAACACTGCAGGTCTAGAAGGACAATAAAGAAGAGAAAACTGCTATATAAATTACACCAGTTCTACTGTAAGAGCATCATCACAGTAGGGAGCAGGGAAAGCACCTGTGTTGTCAAGGAAAAGTGTGCACCTGGAAACCCTCTGTGAAGGTAGGGTGTGAGAAGGTAGCCTTTCAGACTGAAGTATTGGTGCTCTCCACATACCTTCTCATTGCACAGTGCCATTTCAGAATGGCAGGAATATCACATTCCAGCCTGCAAATTACTAAGTGTGAAGATTCAAAAGGACAAAAGCCTCACCTTCCCCTGGGAGTATAAAACATATCTAAATGAACCAACACTCCCCACAAGAGGGCAACATTCACTGGGGCTTTCTTATACTCTGGGAAAAGCCAAACAGCAGCTGTGCCCTGCACAGATCTGCTAAATCTCTGGCACACGAGACTGTGAAAAGTCATGGGCCCTGCTCCTTCAGTGCCAGACTTACAGGGAATGTGGGTGTACCAGGACTGTGCACTCAAGGCCATGAAGTGCATGCTGCAGAGTTTCCTTCTTTTCCTTCTGTATTTTTCCAGGAGGACGGCCAGCACAGAGCCCCCCTTTGCTATAGCATTATGCTGCGCCTCTATGTTAGATGTTACTACTGTGGTTCTGATTAAGTTGAAGCAGTTGAGAGTTAATTTGTAATTGTTCCAAATTATTGGGAAGGATTTTATGGTTTTTGACCTGCCACCTGCACAGGGCAGGTGTTAGGAGCAAGCTATACCTTCAAACAGGAAAGGAATCAGGGCAGTATTTGCTGGAGCATGCTTCCTGTTTCGGTACCTCAGCAAAAAGAGCAAAGCCTGCACAACTTTCAGCACCCATCTACTCAGGCTGCTAATGGTTTTTTGAGCATGGAAGTCCTTAGCCTTTGCTTACCAGAAAAATACTGCTGCAAAAGGCACGCATCAAACATACAGAGTCACCAATTCCATGGAAACTGTCCTCTATGGAACACTGATTGAATTCAGCTGCCTGTATCCCATATGGGCACCACCAGCTCCTTTTTCAATCCTGACCAGTTCTCCTAGAGTCAGAGAAATGTGAAAGGTGTGAAAGATGCCCTTGCTTCCAGGTCTTTTCATGTACGTTTTGCCAAACCACAAGCAGACTTATTTAAAAAGAGCTAATGGAAGCCATGCATCAACCACAGCTCACACAGGCTAACGGCCAAATGACTCTGTTCACTGTAACCTCTATGCCCAGAGAAGTCTCTTTTGTTCCTAAAATAGCATCAGTCACTGCAGACTAGAGACACAAGGAAATTGAAGGCTACAGAGATATATACACACACACACTGTCACAAAGCCTGAGGTTTGTACATAATATTCATTTTAATTATAGGTTTAACTGATTTGCATATTACAGTACTGCAGCTTCTGTAGATCAATGAACATATCAATATTAGGTGTTAAATAAGAATATTAAAAAGCTCCTCTAATGCATAATTTATTTCATGACAAACAATCTCTTCCTCTCAGATCATTACTATTGCAAATTTGGAAGCTTATCTAAAAGGGTTTCCCTAATGCATTTCCTAAAAATTAAATTATTCATACAAATATGATTTACATTATGATTTTTTAATTTGATTTGAGTAGCACTGTGGGAACATGTTATTTTCTTAGCTGAAGAAGAACGAAAACTTGAGGGGAACATAGTAAACTCTGAGTTAAAATGGATTTATTTGGATTTTGGTTTTGGTATCCCAGTAACCATGCTTAAGTCTCAGCCTCATGCATCAGGAAGTCTGCAATGCCATCATAAGGAAAATGGTTCTGGCATAAAACAGATGGCAAAATAAAGACATGACAGAAAAAGTGGAGGCAAGACCCCAAATATCACTATCCCCACCTTGAAAAGCAGGAACGGAGATGCAGACTGCAAGTAAGCATAATCAGTTAAGCCAAGGAGTCTGAACTATGTCGAGAAAGATGGAACTGAATTCTATTAAATGTATCATAAGAGATGATTCCGTTTGATTAAAAGGGAATTGTTCTGGTAGTGAAGAGCTCATTAAGCTAGTGGAAAAGGCATGACAAGATATAATGGCCAAGAACCAAAGCCAAGCAAATCCTGAGATGTGAAGGGTGACCACCTCTAAAAGGGGAAAGTAGGCTACTAGAGTTGCGACAGCAGTACATAGGGACAGTGACTTTTCCAGCTCTTGGAGGTACTGAAATAGAGCTGAATGCTTGCCTAAAAAGGCAGAGATGCTGTATCCCAGAAGCTGCAGGTCTCGAGTAAGAATCACTACTCACATTGCACAGCCTGTGATCGTATTCAGTGTCAAACTACTCTGGCTTTAACTGAGTCAAGAGCAGGCTCTCAAATTCCAAACTTTTACCTCAGCTATTCCTCTCAGAGATCACACAACTACTGAGAATATACCAGAAACTTGACAACAGAAAGGTATCATCAGGAGCTGCTGCTACAAAACTGCACAGCAGAAGAGGTAGCAGGAAGCGGCAAAGAATGTAGGGGACTACTTGTCAGAAATACCACACCAATAGAAGCTGATGTTTCTAATACTGACAGTAGCTGACAAAAAAGAAATCGTGCATTCCAAATGCCCTTCCTACCAGCTGGAGAGGGAAGAATTCCCTACCCTCTTCTCTGAAATTACACCATGAAGAAGAAGGTCAAAATTATCATCACCTTTGATGAGCTGCACAGCACAGGTCTTGGGAATCACCACGATGGTGTGTTGGAAACTTCCTCCTCACAAGTGAAATTTACCAGACTAGCTCACACAACTAGGAGTACGATAAAGCTCTATTTTACAATAAAGCTAAATTTACAAGCACATATACACAATATATTTACATGCATTGACAATTATATACAATCTAGAAATAATACAGAAATCAAATATTCATCCCCAGACAAAGAAAAAGCCCAGAAAGGGCCAATGCCACTCTCTCTCTCCCCAGATAGCAAACAACCAGCAAAGCTCATGTGTTATCTGGTCAGTCAAGGTTGGTGGAGGAGATTATAGAGAGAAGTGAAGGAACAGCGACAGATCCAGTGCCCAAGAGCCAGGAAAAAAGAATTGTTTATACATTGGCTTTTTATACCTCTTAGCAAACCAACGAATTATATAGACTTAATCATTATTATTCTTTCACAACCAACAATCTAATTTAGTTAGATTCTGCAGTGAACTTTCAGGAAAGTAGCAATTTCTCTTATTAGAATATTCCAATAAACCTCAAACTACCACAATCACTGAGGCAGAAACCAGAAATTGGCAGTTGTAATCTATAGACATGGAGAATGATTTATGTCTGCCTTACACAGGGAATGGGAAAGTGGTCTGCAGGTCCCGAGACAAAGCTGTCTTGCTCAAGCAGTTCAATAAGCAAAACGAACCCCAGGTCTAGAGGAAAAAAACCTGGCTTCAAGAAATTCAATAGTAGAGCTTCCATGGCAGCACAGTCTCCCCTCCAAATTCTACTCCCAGCTGGACCACTAACCTGTCATATGACCTTGAACAGCCCTGCAGTTCCCCAGGACTCTCCATTAGCCTTTGCATGCCTTGAGGAACATCGTGTGACTACTGGTCTGCATATGTGCAGTGCTTAGCATAGCAGGGCAAGAGGTCCTTGGCATTTTCACGGTACAAATTCTATTGCTAATATCATTCACAGACCAGTCTTACGCCAGCAGTCACAGTGTGGCTGCCTGTCACCTCAAACTGGGCTATACCAGCCCTGCTTTTGGGAACAAAAGTCACAGCACAGCATAGCTGTACCAGGAAGGATTGCTCTCACATGCTGGTGACAGGTGTTGATCTCTTCTTTGTACCAAACATGGAACAATGTTACACCAATACACTGTTCCAGGAAATCACAGGCATTGCATCCACAGTTTGGCCACTAAACTGACCAGTTTCCTGTCCTATATGTGGCCTTTTTTATTTCTTAAATAGCTGTATAGACACTAAGGGGGAAAGGGGAACAAATATTATGGTAAGGAAAAAGTAGTGCTAGGGATTATTTTGAGATCCAGCTGCACAATCTACTATGGGAAAAGATAAAAGCTTAAAGACTTCCACTGCAATAATCCCATCAGCTCAAAGAAAGTTAAAAAGGACAATGTCAGGGGTTTGGTGGCTTGGTTTTATTTGTTTGTTTTGGGGTCTTGGTTTATTTTAGTGTTTTATTTCTTTGTTTGTGTTTATTTTGAATGTTTGTCTTATAACTGACCTTATGAGCAGAGAGAAATTACCTGTAAATGGCTTCTGGATCTGCCATCGCGCAGCCCACAAGAAAAAGGAATATGTGGATTTTTCCAATACAAGGTTTTGAACAGAGCCAGTCCTAAAATAGAGTTAACTTTCTGCTCCAGTGCCTTGCAGCTCAGTTCTAAATAATGGCCACCAAACAGGAACAGGCAGAGAAGAAACAAGTTTTAATTAGCAGTACAGTGAGGGTCTTTGTCTCCCAGATATATTTGATTCTATCACTGATAACCTTTACAGGCCTTGTTATCGCATTACACTATGCCATTCTTCTGAGCTGAAGAAATTTTCCACACACCCCAAACAGACTTAGCAGCAGTGAGAGAATAATGTCAGAAGTCCCTTCCAGATATTTTCGGTTGGATTCTTCTGTTTGACTGAGTTTGCTTAACTGGGATGGAGCCAGGAGAGCTCATCGGCAGAGCTGAGCTGCAGAGTGGTGAGTGATAGCAACACGGAACTCTGCCAACATCTTGTTTACAGAACTAGTTTGCAGACCTGTTAACAGTGGTTTTGTGGGGTACATAGAATCATGGAATGGTAAGGTTGGAAGGGACCTCAGGGATCATCTAGTTCCAACCCCCTGACATAGGCAGGGACACCTCCCACTAGTACAGGGCACTCAAGGCCTCTTCCAACCTGGCCTTGAACACCACCAGGGAGGGAGCAGCCACAACCTCCCTGGGCAACNCAGGCTGAAGAGCCCCAACTCTTGTAGCCTGTCCTCATAGGAGAGCTGCTGCAGCCCTCTGATCATCTTTGTGGCTCTCCTCTGGACCTGCTCCAACGGTTCCATGTCCTTCCTGTGCTGGGGGTTCCAGAATTGTACACAGTAGTGTCTTGTGTTATGAAGTGTCATGAAGTGTCTTGTGTTAGAATAAGGTCTGTAAGCTACTTCAACAAAAATTACCAGCACTGGTATTACCTGACATGCTGCGACCTTCAGGTGTCACCCATTATAGATTGCATACCTCAAGCTTTCGCAGAATTGCAGAATGATAAAGGTTGGAAGAGACCTCCAGAGATCATCAAGTCCACATCCCCTTCCAAAAGCAGAATTCCCTAGGGTAGTTCACACAGGAATGCATCCAGGTAGGTTTTGAAAGTCTTCAGAGGAGACCACCCTACAACCTCTCTGGGCAGCCTGCTCCAATGTTCTGTCACCCTCACTGTAAAGAAGTTTCTCCTCATGTTGAGGTGAAACCTTCTACGTGCAAATTTGTATCCCTTGTTCCTTGTCTTATTACTGCACACCACCAAAAAGATACTGCTCCCCTCCACTTGACACTCACCCCACAGAATTGGGCAAATCATGGGGTAAAAAAAGCATAAAAAATAGAGTAAGCTGTTTTCTCCATGACTTCAGCCCCTCCACTGCACTGTTGTGCACTTGTGAGAAGTACATCTAGCACTGTGCTTCACCTTCCCTTGTTAGTGGCCGACATACAGCATCAGACAAGAAGCAAATCAGGACCTCTGTTCCACAGCTATGTTGAGAGAAGAAAGGGTTTGTATCCAGCAGAAAGCTTCTTGCATGAAGGTAATCGATTCCACAAATAAGCATATACAACTTAGTTCATTTCCAATGGCTGCACCAGCCAAGAATGAAGTCTCCCTGCTGTACTTAGATAAGTAGCTCTAATTTAGTAGGGTTCAGACAGCCATCATTAACAGCAGGATTCCTTCTCCCTTCCAAAGCAGAGGAACCAGAAATCCCTTCACAAACTGTCCCCTTGTAGGATACAGGAGCTATGATCCTCACTACAAGTATAACTTCTCTAAGGGATTAGCTCTAGCTCACAGCGAGGCAGTTGAGACTAGGATCAAGCATTGCCATCTCTTCCTTTCATTACTGCAGAGGCAGATGGAGCCCTCTATGTGTTTGCAAGGAGTTCCAGCAGTTACCTTATCTGCTACAAAACCAATAGAGGGCAGACTGCAAAATTTGGTAGCTTTGGTGCTGAGCAGAGAATGAGCTCATATATAACATCTGTTTAAAAATAAAACATTAATCATAATAGAAACTTATCTTGAAGCAGATGCAAGAGTCACATTGTTTATATCCATGGTCTTGTGACGTCCCTTGGGAAGGAAGAAACCAACTGCCAGTAATGCTCCTGCGCAAAGCACGAAATCATCTGCTCTGATGGGTGCATGTTCCTGAGCGGAGTTCAGGAATAAAACTTTTCTGTTTTGTTCTCTGTCTGTAAAGATATGGACATACAAAGCCAGGAAGAAAAAAGAAATAGCACCTTTGGCTTTTTACTTGACAGTCTGTTGCAAACTCTGCTGCTGTTTTCCCTCATGGCAACAGACCTCTATTATCATTGCCCTTCCTCATACACCTTTCGCAAGGCCAGATCATTGCTAGTTCACCTATCTAGGCAGGAAAGCCGGGCAGGAGTTTCTCTCTTTATCTTATCTTCCCATTGGGCCCACTTGTGTCTGCAGGATTCCCAATGGAGACCCTCCAAATTCCTTTTTGCTGAAATTCGGTAGGGCAAAAGCTCTCCAAAAAGGAGGGCTCAGGGCTGCTGAACCAATAGGGGTAGCACATGCCACTCTCTTGTAGCCAAGACAGTTCTTCTGAGGACAGGAACATCATGCTCCTCTCAGCTGGACTCACTCTTCTCTCAAAGAAGGCCACAGCACACCATCTCTAATGGATGCCTGCTAGGCACACACACGCTCCTGAATGAACCCTGCCATTGTAGATAGTATGGGGTGGTCTAACCTCAACAACTGTGGGGGATGGATTTGGGTTTACAATTCGCCTTGCTCAGCATGGTCTGCATTCTGCCTCTCCCTGCCCCACTACAGTGACTGCCATCCACACAACACCAGCAAGAAAGTACTGCCAAGGACTGCAACCTGAAGGAGCCCGTGATGCTGGGTGAAAAGCCTTGGATATTTGTTCCCTGGTTCCTCATTTCCTCCCAAAATAGAAACATATCCTGCCAACAGCAGTAGCATTTTGGCTTTGTGTTGGAGAACAAACTCAGCTGCTAGAAGGTGCACAAACACCTCAAAATAGCCCTTCCCATCTACTCCAGGGAAGATGCCAGTGGACTGGATGCATCAGTGCAGAAGCCTGGAGCTGGCCTGCAGGCCACCAGGTGGACCACACTAACACTTCCAGGAGTTGTGGCAGGCTGCTAACATCTGCATCCGCTCTGAGGCAATGCAGGCCTACCCCTTGAACCGGTAGGCTTTCAACAATGTACTCGCATCTGTAACACATAGAATATGCAGTCAGCCTTTATAAATTTATAAATTAAGCTTTTCTTACCAAGCCCTGTCTATGAAACTACTCTGAAGCATGATGCTTTTCTCTAGGAAGAGGTTTTAAACTCTTGACTTTTCACACAGTGAACAAAGGAGCGAATAAAGGAAGTATTTCCCCTGAACCATTTCTTCCTGCCACTGTCTTTCCATTAACTCTACTACACAGCTCTCTGTTTTCAGCAATTATTCCCTCAATCTCTCTTACTGAAGAGTTTTAGAAATGTTTTGGAGAAAAACAGTTTGAGCAGAAGTCATCAGGAAAGCACCAGTCTGGGATTGTTCAGCTCCTTAAGCATCAGTTTGAAATTGTTTGCCTAAGACTTATTTTAACTGCTGAGAGTAGACCTACTGATGGGAAGCCCAAACATTCATTTTTATCCCAGAGCTGTGAATATTTATTACTTTTTTTTTTTTTTAAACTAGAAATTACTGTGATGAAACAGCAAAGCACACAGCTAAGATCACAATTATAGCAAATAATTAACCTCTCAGGATTTAACATATCTCTCTGCAAATGTTTCCCTCATTAAAACCTTGGGCAAATTAAGAAGTATGATAAACTATGTAGCAGAATAACCTTGGTCATTGCAAGGTAGGGGAAAAAGAATTTAGTTGAGATGTGAATTCTGACTTCAAACTGAAGAACACTTCCTCTGTCTTGTAACATCACCCAGCAGTTGTTTAATCAACTGAAACAGCCTAAAAGACAGAATTTTGCAATGTCATCTGTTGAGTGGATCTTCAGGTAATAACAAAAACATTGTAAAATACCCTCAGGGGGTCTGGCTTTGCCAGTATAAGTCATTACATGCTTTAGTCATTTTAACATGTGGCATCTATTCAATTGCTGAAAACAGCTTTCACACCTGTACCACAATTATTACTGTCACTGTTCTGCTGAAAAAAAATAGCCAGAACCACAAACTGCTACATTATGCTTTAGCTCAAGGTGTGAGCCCTCACTCCTGGGAAAAGTTACCAGGAATTTTCAGCCTTTCAGCAGGATTATACTGTGAAACTCTTCCCAGCTTTAACTCACTTCCATTCTTACAGAAGAGTTCATCTTCTGGTATGTATTTTAGTTGGAGACAGAACATTCTTTAAAACTGCTTCTTAACTACATAAAGAAGTTTTTAAGATCTCTTCCTCTCCTTTTTGACCCAGACTCAGTGATTTTGCCAGTGCTTGCATTGCTGATTGAGCCTTTCCACACAGCACTTTGGCCACATGCATGGCTCTTCACCTACTCCCTACTTTGGCCTTCAATAGTAGTTGGATAGAAATTAAAACAAAAGTATAAATTCCTGTGAAGTACCAGATTAATACAACATTCCAATTTCCTGGACTCTAGTATTCTAATTAGTTGGCAGGTGGTTCATGATCATGATGAATTTCATACTCTAGTTGACACATTTTCAGATGTTAATGTCCTCTAGAGGCATAAACCGTGTTGTAATGACTGGAATAATGGCTTCTAAGGTGAGCATTCAGCCTATTATGGTTTCAAGCCTTGGCACTCAATGTACATAGGTGTTAGGCTACGCACTCTACAAAAAGGAAATCATTATGATGGTATAATGAAAGAGTAAGAGGTTTACAGAAAAGGGGCTGTGAAGAGGATCTGAATCATAGAGAGAACAACCTCCTTCATCAGCATGAAACAATAGTTAATCAAGTACTGTATATGACATAGCAGACAAGCACTCACAGGCATCCCAAGAGCCACAACTTTCTGAATAATTGCAGCAAGTTTCTTAGTGGTTATACAGTTTCAGCAGAGGCAAAACTCCAGTATCCTGCTTTTCTGTCTACCACCTTTTCCTCATGGGAAGGAACTGAGACAGACTGCACAAAAGAAACAAGAAGCAAGAGGAAAGATGTGCCTTAAGCTTAGTCTCATGGCATCGCAAGAGAGGCATCCGTGGAGAAGCATCAAGGACAGCTTTAAGGACTTGCATGTTGTATGGACTGTAACAAAGGATCCAGATCTTCTGTCTTGTGAACCATGTGTTCCTTACAGGCAAGTGCTGTAACTCCACATGTTCCTTTTCCCCTAGTGCTCCCACATTCTCCACCCCACAAATGTGCACACACACACACACTAAAACTTAAGCTAGCCTAAATAGTTAGACAAGGTGAGCACCACCAGAGGTGCCCCAGGAGCAGCATCATTTCCTAGACTTCTTTCCTTAGGGTACACAGCTCCCTTCCAAGTACTTTCTCAATATCCAAACATTTCCAAGCACAACCATACAGTAGCATTCTCCTCTAACAATCTACTCATCATCAGAAGTGGAATTAGCCCAGTTTGCACCCACTGATGATCCCATGGTCACAGATATATCCCAAGCCTGACAATGGCTTGTGTTTCAATGCCAAGGCTACCCTAATGATTTATGCCTTCCCAAGACAAGTGGAGTCATCTGCTGAGTAGCAGCCATGGCCTTGTTTGTTGAAGTATTTCATAATCCTACCTTTGCCCCCATAACACTGCTTTAAAAGTGTCCTCTGTCAAGAGCCACTCTGCAATCAACATTGCTGACCATGTGTTATTAATTAAGTAATTTTACAAAATTAGAAATACAAATCACATTGTTTTCAACCAAAATAACGATCTCCCAATTATTCTGCCAACAGAAATGACTTGTAGCTTTTGGCAGGTCTTTTCCCTTTTGCCATTGTTTTCTTAGTTATTAACAAGGTTACAGTTGGTCCTTTTGATTAAAAAGCTTTTTGGCCAGAATCACTGCTATGGGAAAACAAAACCTGAAACTCAATATCCTTCTAGAATTCTTTTGAAATTTGATCTCAGCACCAATGAGGGAGCAAGGTGAGGGGCCAAAAGGGGCACATTTTGTAACTTCAAAATTTTCTTTCTAGCCTAAAATTCTTAAAGATAAGGCAAATAGGATTGAAAAGAAAAGAGTCTGGGGTGGGTTTTTTTCACTTGTCTTCCCATAAGGTACACATCATATTATTTAAGAGTTTACTGTAATAATAAACTTTCAAA
>VWYK01089731.1:0-25442 GCA_013399775.1 Semnornis frantzii
ATGGAGACAATCTTTTTAGCAGGACATGCTGTGAAGGGGCATGGGGTGATGGTTTTAAACTAAAATAGGAGAGATTTAGACTAGATAGAAGGACAGCTTTTTACACTGAGGGTAGGGAGACACAGGCAGAGGCTGCCCAGAGAAGTGGCAGATGTCCTATCCCTGGAAACAGTCCATGTGAGATTGGAAGGGGCTCTGAGAAACCTGATCTACTTGAAGATGCTCATTGCATGTGGCTTGGACTTGGTGACCTTCAAAGGTCCCTTGGAACCCAAAACACATGATTCAATGATTCTTTGATCCTATTATTCTGTAAACCTAGCCTTCAACATCTGAAGGGATTGTTACACTACTAGTTCAGGACAGGGACACTAAACATTACTTTTTTATAGGGCACAGGTAAAGTTAAGGACACTGGATGAAATTTGTTACAAAGGTGTTGTTATCCCTCAGGTTGGCAAAGCCTTTCTGAATCCAGCCAGCTGGCTGTTCTCAGCCAGGCCACAGCTAAGGGCTGTGCTGACTTCTGCCTTACAGCACCAAAATGATGAGACCCATCAAGGTGGATTGTAAGAATGCCAAAGTCACAGGTCTCGAAATGCTGATGACCTTGGAGGCATTTGATGGGCAGGATGGTGAGATTACCTTGCTTCTGTCTGCTACAGAGCTAAGGGGTGCCTGTGCTTCAAGTTCAAGAGAGACAGGGACCTGCTGGAAAGAGGATGTCTGGGGGACTTGACCAACTCCCCTATGGAGAGAGACTGAGAGCCCTGGGGCTCTTTAGTGTGGAGAAGAGAAGACTGAGAGGAGATCTGATCAATGTGTACAAATATCTGAGGGGTGGGTGTCAAGTGGCTGGGGCCAAGCTCTTTTCAGTAGTCAACAGCAATAATACAAGGAGCAGCAGCTACAAACTGGAACAGAAAAGGTTTCCCCTCAGTGTGAGGAGAAACTCCTTTACAGTGAGGTTGACAGAGCTCTGGAGCAGGCTGCCCAGAGAGGTTGTGGAGTCTCTTTCTCTGGAGACTTTCCAAAGCCTCCTGGATGCATTCCTGTGCAAACTGCCCTGGGTGATCCTGCTTGGCAGAGAGGTTGGACTGGATGATCTCCGGAGGTCCCTTCCAACCTCTAAAGTTCTGATACTCTGTGATTCCAGTGTCTGCCCAGACCTCCCTTTTTGCCTGAGCCCCTATCTAATACCAACTGCAGGCTCCTGGTGGGGTTATAACCACAGTGGAAGGTCTGAGCAGCACTCTCTATCATCTGCTGCTCTTCTGGATGTACCAAAAGGAGTCGTGGGGCTTGGCAGGCTCTGCTGCACTTATCTTGTCTCAGCTGGAGTGCAACCTCTGATGTATCTTCACAGGTTCATCTCCTACCATGACACAACCACACAGAGCCTACCATGAGGTGCACAGTCTGATACTGCTACCTCAGCCCAACACCCCTGCCCTTACCATGCTCTTTGCCCAGCAGGCTCTGAGATTAGGATCCCAGGTTGCCATTGGGAGGCAGCTGAAGCTGGGCTGAGGTGAAGAGCTCTGGCCTTACAGCAGTTACACCTGCAGTGTGTAATGGTTAAGGCTTTTCAGGACTGAATTTTTTCACCCTCCAAGGTGCAACAGACTACAATACAGAGAGTGATGGGTGTGAGATAGCACACAAGGGCAAAAGATGATAGACCTTTCTTACTAATCTCCTTGTACCCAAAATCTGTATGAGAGAACTGCCTTACATGCTAAGGCATTGATGTATTAGCCCTAAGAGCATTAGGGGCTTGATTAGTTCTCTAATCTCCACACCTCCGCCCACCACATGACTGTGCTTTATTTAAAGGGCTCCTTCCTTGCCTCGTCCTTGTGCCTTCAGGAAATCATTCATCACCTTCTGCAGCTACATGAAAATACAGCCATATGTCAGCAAAAAGCCTTGCTGTCTCCTGTTGTCTTCAGGTGATATGAGCTACTAGCAGGAATCAGCTGCTTTGAGATCAAGTCCAATGCTCTTCTAGAGCTCTCGGTCCCACCACTACTGCTAAGCCACTGCCACTAAACCCTGCCCCTCCGCAGCACATCCACATATCACCACCTTCCTGGGCAGCCTCACCCAGTACCTGAGAGCCCATTCTGTGAAGCATTTTTTCCCTAATATCCAACCCAAACCTCCCCTGGCACAACTCGAGGCCACTTGCTTGAAAAGGAAGGACAAACACGGAAGCAAGCAAGGTGCTTGTACACTGAATCATATCCAGGTTTCCCCCCCACAATTTCAGCTGCATCAGCCTGAATGCATCCAACCAAGCTGCAGGCACTTACAGAGTAAAAGGAGATCTTCCACCATCCCTGGAGATATTTAACAGCCACATAGATGTGGTGCTTAGGGGAGAGGTTTAGTGGTAATGTGGCAGTGTTGGGTTAGGTTAATGGTCAGACTTGATGGTCTTAAAGGTCTCTATCAACCAAAAGAGTTTATTGCTTCTCTGATTCTAAGATCTTTTGTGGGCAGAATTAAAGCCATGCCAAGGAGGTGGAGGGACAGATGTAGAAAGCTCCTGTATCCTGAGGAATGTTACAACTTCCTCTACATCAGAGTCTGAAGGTCTGGCTACAGTCTTATCAGCACACAGGGAAATCTCTCCCACTCATCCCAGGAGCTGCTTGCTACTTTTGAAGTCCAAACTGTGGTGATGGAAATCATACTGCTGACCAACATCTCTGATGTTCTCCTGGCTGCACTGCAGCCTCTGGATGCTCTAGCACATGCTCTACAACTGAGACACAAGTTCCTAGTTCTTCCCATGCCCTTTAGGTATTAACAAGCATTGATAAGATCCCCTCTCAGTCTGCTCTTCTCCAGGCTAAACAGAACCATTCTCTCAGCCTTTCCTCCAGAGAAGGGCAGACACTCCAGTCCCCTAATCATCTTTGTGGCTCTCCACCAGACTCCCTCCAGTAGTTCTTTGTCTTTCTTGAAACGAGGAGCCCAGAACTGGACACAATACTCCAGATGTGGTCTCCCTAGGGCAGAGTAGAGGGAAAGGAGGACTTTGCAGACCATGATCTCTTAAAGCACAACAAGGTACCATTTCCCTTCTTGCCCACAAAGGCACATTGTTGCCTCATGGGGAACTTGTTGCCTGCAAAAAGAGCCACTGCAGATGAATGAAGTGCAAGCTCCTGTTGCATTTTCCCAGGAGGGAGCCCTGTAATCAAATTTGAGATCTGCAGTGAAGTGCCTGCAGCCTGGTCCCAGCCAACACAATCCATTCCCAGGTGTGTCACAACCTTTGCACCTTCTCTGCCAATGGAAAGGCAAAGGTGCCTCCAGAGAGGGTTCACACGAAGACCATGGGTTGGTTAGCTCAAAATCCAGGCCACAGCAGGTAGGTGTTATTTCAGAGAGGGTCTACATTTTGCATCGTGTGCAAACAGTCCATGGTGGTCTGAGAGCTGCCACTGGCTGTGAAAAGCCCAGCAGGGAAGGGTTTGTTAGAGCTGTGGTTGCTGGGGACACCAGAAGCAGTCATGCCCTTGCTATGTTCTGGGCAAAACGTCTGGGAGTAGAGCCCAGCAGAACAAGTCTGGTAGGGTTGCTGGCATATTCATGCTGATGTGATTGGTATGAAATCATACCCTCACCCTACCTCCCAGTGAGCTGCTCAAGAGCTTCCCTGTTTTGTAATAAAGATGACAACATCCAGCCAGCCCCTGCCAAGATGGGATCTGAGTGTGGTGGGTAAACATTCCTGAGCTCCCCTGAGGCCATCAGGCAAAAGAGGGTCCTGGGCACTGCTGCTGCCAGCGTGGGGCAAGACAGTGCTCACCCCTACTCCCGCCTATGGTTCCCTGAAGCAAGCAACAAAACACACAGGTTCTTGCAGTGCTGATGTCTGAGGTTTTGCTCCTATGTAAGGCTGGCTCAAGGGAAAGTGGCTTTGAGCCCTGGTCTTGTGTCCAGACACTTTCCTCCTGCTGCCTTTGTCCCAGTCTTTTCAAAGTATGCTTACACCACATCAGAAGTGAAAAGTTCAATAAAAATAATCATTGCTCTGCATGACAGTAAAAATACTGCAACTGCTTATACAATATTGCTTTGGATTTTAACACATTCTTAAGCATCAGGTCTGGCTGCAGGGTCTCCATCACAGCTTTGTGGCTTTGAGCCCAAGCCCTGCTTTCAGGTCCAGACACTTTCCTCCTGCTGCCTTTGTCCCAGTCTTTTCAAAGTATGCTTACACCACATCAGAAGTGAAGAGTTCAATAAAAATAATCATTGCTCTGCATGACAGTGAAAATATTGCAACTGCTTTTGCTCATAGCATGTTGCATTGCATTTAATCACATTCTTAAGCATCAGCTCTGGCTGCAGGTTCTCAGTATTAATCTAGAGTGATGAGATTACAGTTGAAGGGCCTACTGTGGTTCCTCCCCACTGAAATTAATCCAAAATTCAACCCCTCACTTGGTGCTGAGTGTTGTATTGGCTTTTCAGGACTTTAAGGGGGGCTCATGAGGGCAGTCAGAGCCTGTTGTGACAGGACAAGGGTTGATGGCTTTAAGTTAGAACAGAGAAGTTAAGACTACATAGATGAAGACATTTTTTTTAGGCTGGGGTTGATGAAACACAGGCACAGGTTGCCCAGAGAGGTGGTGCATGTCCCAGTCCTGGAAGCATTCCAAATCAGGTTGGAGAGGGCCCTGAGGATGTCCCTGAGCACTGTAGGGGGTTTAAACTAGATAACTTTTAAAGGTCTCTTCCAACCTCAACCTTCTTTGATTCTGTGGCAGTCCAGCCAGGAGTCAGAAACTGGCTCTGCAGTTCTGCAGGAACATGGCTGTGTCACTGCAGCAAATCCCAATGGAGAGGGGTTCTTCCCAGCAGCCTTCAGACTTTTCATCTTCCAAAACCACTGTCTCTGTTTGTTAATGCTCCACTTCTGCTGCTGTAGGCATGTCAGTGCCTTGCCCAGTTCTGACTCTTCACTAAGTGGCCCCAGCTCTTAGTGGGGGATTCTAAAACACTCCTAATGGGGCATTTCCTACTCATTTCAGCAGCGGAGTCCCCTGATGATCACCAGGAACCCAAGGAGTGAATTAGCCCTCAGGTGTCTGAGTGCATGTAGGGGTGTGACCAGAGCCCTTGCTGCAGTCCCTGGGAGCTTTGGCTGCTGCTGTCACCAATGTCACCTATCTGACATGGTTTCAGCATGCCCTTGCACCACTCATAAACAACTCCCAAGCACAGTTCAGGAGCTACCACAGCATCACTCTATTTGTAAGGCTGAGTTTGACAGCTTAGGCACAGCCAAGCCATTTCAAGTGGGCCAGGGCCCAGAGAACAGGCAAGGCACTGGTTCATTTACAGCTATTCAAAGCAATTTTTTTCCTTAAATGTTGCCTGTGCTGTTTGTGGCTTTGTTGGGTATGAATACCTTGAAGGCTTTACTCTGCAACAGACTCAGTTTGTTTTGTCTTAGTTGTTTCAGAGTGGGCAACACCATTCAGTAACTTCATGTTTTGGAGTCTCTGCATTGTCCTTGCCAGTGTTGAGCATCATCAGGCAACTTGCTGCTTTACCACCCTCACTTGCTGTCAAGAAATAAATTAGAGTTGATATTTCCCTTCTTTGCCTTTAAGATGACAGAGACACATCTTTTTTTTGGCTTAAAACCTCAAACATTTGCACTCTATCAGCTTCATTCAATGCAAAAATTTCTCAGCCTCAAAAATGCTTGTAAGTGCATTATGCTCCTGAAAGGAAAGTGCTGGCCCTGAACTCTAGGCATCATTCTGACCCTCTCCAGTAACCTCAATATTTACAACAAGAGATTTGGAGTTAGGGCTCTTACTCTGCCCTATAACCTCAAACTTTTGCGCTTTATAAGCTTAATTTAATGCAAATGGGTGTGCCCTGAATGCTCTCTGCACAGCTCTGAGCATTGCTGGGCAGTCACCTTGGACTGTGGAGATTGTTGTGAACCTCCTCAAAGCTCCCCTCACATCCAGAGCTGGGAAAAACACCAATCTGCAGCTGGGATTCATCCTGAGCTCTTTGCAGAATCATGCAGTTCAGAAGAGACCACACTGAGATTCTGAGATCTCAGGACATCATAGAATCATAGAGTGGTAAGGTTGGAAGGGACCTCAAAGATCATCTAATTCCAACCCCCTGCCATAGGCAGGGACACCTCCTACTAGTACAGGTCACTCAAGGCTACAAGCCCTCATGGAAAGCAGGGTGAGTCAGAAGTTAAAGTCAACTTCAAAGGTATAACATATTGCTCAGGGTTATACTCAGCAATGTTTTGAGGATCTCCAAGGATGAAGATCCCCCAAAATAGCTCTTCCAGTTTTATATCATCTTTGTGGTGAAGTTTTTACACACACCCCTCACTTACTTACTATCATTGTGAACACCCAAGGAGAATCTCTTTCCACCTTCTCTATATCCTCCTGTTAGATAGCTGAAGTCTCTGTCTAGGGCTCCCAAAATGCATCTTTCTCAGCCTCTCCTTCTAAATCCTGCCCTTTAGCCCTCTAACCATGTTGGTGAACTTCTTCCTGACTCTCTCCAGTTTGACAATCTCCACCTTGTGGAAAAGACCCAAACTGGAAAGCCAAGAACCAGATACAGTATTCTGGATGTGTCTTAGAAGGGCCAGAGAGTTCCACACAAAGGAGAAGAGGTCTTCTGTTCCACAGTTCTACTGTTCTATCACACTCCAGAAGCTGTATAAAGGATTATTCTCCTTTTGGGTTGTTTTTGCATCCATCTCCTTGATTTTTCAAAACTCTGTCTTACTTGAATTGAAGCATGTAAGGCAGGAATCAGACCTAAGCTAAAAGAAAGGCAAAGATGATGCCTTCTCCTTCATGTTTCCAATGAGAATAAGAAGGATGGAGAAAATGCAGAGAGAAGCCAGTGACAAAGCCACATCAACATAGCTCAGCAGAAGACATCCATGTGTCTGGGTGAAAAATAATAAAAGTAGTTATCTGCCTGTTTCTGGCACTGGATGGAAAGAGAAGAGAGAGGGGCACTATGGCTGCTGCCTGTGCCCAAAAACTACTTGGAACCCCTAAGCATCATCCTGAAGGTAAAGAGCAGTGCTGAAGAGAATGAAGTGACCTGTCCAGTTCTGGAGCCCCTGTTACAAGAGGGATATGGATGTGCTGGAGCATCTCCAGAGAAGAGCCATGAGGATGAGCAAAGGGCTGGACCACCTCTCCCGTGAGGAGAGACTGAGAGAGTTGGGGCTGTTCAGTCTGCAGAGGAGAAGGCTCCCAGGTGACCTTATTGTGACCTTTCAGTATCTTAAGGAGGCAACAAGAAAGCTGGGGAGGGACTTTTTAAGATGTCAGAGAGTGATAGGACTGGGGGGAATGGAACCAAGCTAGAAATGGGCAGATTCAGATTGAATGCTAGGAAGAAGTTCTTGCCCATGAGGGGGGTGAGACTCTGGAACAGGTTGCCCAGAGAGGTGGTGGAAGCCTCATCCCTGGAGGCGTTTAAGGCCAGGCTGGATAAGGCTGTGGCCAGCCTGATCTAGTGTGAGGTGTCCCTGCCCATGGCAGGGGAGTTGGAACTGGATGATCCTTGTGGTCCTTTCCAACCCTGAACAATTCTCTGATTCTATGGTTCCTCCGTTAGACCCTGCAGAGGGAAGCCTGTGAGATCAAATATTTGGATGCTTACCTAACTGTTTAATCATAAGATAATGCAGAACCTTTTCACACAAATCAGGGAGGGTTTCATTTGCATAATGTTGATTCCAGAGTTTATTTAATCTCACAGGCAACTCATTTCTACTGCAGATGTTATCCATTCAGCACATTCGACACAAGGCCAGACCTCAGCCTGGTGAAATGATGGCAGAGTGGATTTTGANAAAGGTAAGGGATCAGATCTTAGTCTGGTGAAATGATGGCAGAGTGGATTTTGAGAGCAAGGAAGGAGGAAAAGGTAAGGGATCAGATCTCAGCCTGGTGAGATGATGGCAGAGTGGATTTTAAAAGCAAGGGAGGAGGAAAAGGGATGGGATCAAATGTTAGCCTGGTGAAATGAAGGCAGAGTGGAGTTTGAGAGCAAGGGAAGAGGAAAAGGGATGGGATCAGATCTTAGCCTGGTGAAATGATGGCAGAGTGGATTTTAAAAGCAAGGAAGGAGGAAAAGATAAGGCATCAAATCTTAGCCTGGTGAAATGATGGCAGAGTGGATTTTGAGAGCAAGGGAAGAGGAAAAGGGATGGGATCAGATCTCAGCCTGATAAAATGATGGCAGCATGGATTTTGAGAGCAAAGAAGGAGGAAAAGGGAAGCACAAGCAGAAAGGTAGCTGGACTTCACCGTGGAGTTGCTCCTGGATTGATTGGTTTAGGCAGAGTTTGACCAAGGCTTTAGAATCTGAAGGGGACCTTTGCTTCTTGCTGACCCTTCTGATCAGAGGATGTGTAATAAATATTCATTGCTTATTTGTTTTGCAATAATACAACTTTAGCCATGGATCAAACATCTCTCTCCCACCCTCCTGTTATTTTTATCCCACAGATCTGGCTACCTTAATTACAAAACCATGTCCATCCATTGCTTTCCCAAGAGTGCCCTGGACCACAGCACCAATTTTCAAGCATTTGATTTGAAATAATGATCTATGCAGGACATCCACAGCTTCTTATCAAATTAATGACATTTTAATTAAACATCACTAAATTATATTCCCCTTTGCAGTCTGCTGGTTGGGGAAGGGCCATGGGGCATTTCTGATGGAGTTGTTTGTTTTCTCATCTCTCAGATGGGAGGGATCTGTGCTGATTGATTTGTAATCAGTCTACTGAATGATGCATGTGATGCTAATGACAGCCCCAAATCCAGAGAAGGAGCCAGAATGTCCTTCCTCAGCTCTGTTTTGCTTTGAGAGGGATAGAGTGGAATGAAAAACAATACAAAACCAAACCCCACAATAATAAGAAGTTTAAAAAAAAACAACAACAAAAAAAAGGCATTTCAGTTTAAGAAACCAGGATGGAAAAGACAACTTTGAAGATGAGTGCAACTGAGAACTGGAACAGGCTGCCCAGAGATGTTGTGGAGTCTCCTTCTCTGGAGAGATTCCACACCTGGCTGGCTGGAATCCTGGGCAACCTGCTTTAGGTGACCCTGCTTTAGCAGGGAGTTTGGACTAGATAATTCCCAGAGGTCCCTTCCAGCCCCTATCATGCTGTGATTTTTGTGAGCTCCTGACACATACCTGGAGATGCTTTTTTTTTTTTTTTCTTGACATCTCAGGAATTGCTTTCTGGGCTCTCAGTCTATTACTACATCTTCCACTCATCTCTCACTTTAGCAGAAGTACCAATACTTAATCCCTGAGGCAGCTTCTGCTCTCACACAACCCTGGAAAATATAGAACCTCATGAGAGAGACAATCAGAGATTTGGGCTGCTGAGAGAGAGAGAGGAAGCTATGGGAGATCAGGAGCAATGAGACACTTGGAGCTGTAGGGCTCTGAAGAAAATTAGCTCTCACAGTACCTCTACAAGCTGAGAAATTGTCCCTGACTAGGGACAGTTAATTGCTGTAACCATGGTATAGGTCTGACCTTTCAGTATCTCAAGGGGGCTTACAAGAAAGCTGAGGAGGGTCTTTTTGGGATGTCAGGGAGTGATAGGACTGGGGGGAATGGAACCAAGCTAGAAATGGGGAGATTCAGATTGAATGCTAGGAAGAAGTTCTTCCCCATGAGGGGGGTGAGACTCTGGAACAGGTTGCCCAGGGAGGTGGTGGAAGCCTCATCCCTGGAGGTGTTTAAGGCCAGGCTGGATGGGGCTGTGGCCAGCCTGATCTAGTGTGAGGTGTCCCTGCCCATGGCAGGGGAGTTGGAACTGGATGATCCTTGTGGTCCCTTCCAACCCTGATTGATTCTATGATTCTATGATTCTATGATTCTATGATTCTATGATTCTATGATTCTATGATATATGGCTTTGGTTAAATGAAGCCATCCAATTGATATTCAGAAAGCAGGAAAGTTGTTCTTGCCTTGCCCCAGTGCAGAACATCTCCATTGTGAGAAGCTGGAGAAGCAAAGTTAGCTGAAGCACAAAAGATCTGAGTTTGGCAGCAGCCAATGTCTAGATGAATTGGGATGAAAAAGCAAATGTCTGAGTAGTGGAAATGTAACCTTTCTGGTCCACTCCCTCACCTTCACTGTCCTTCTGCAAAGAAACAGCAGGACAATATATGTCTGGGAAGAAGCTCATTTTAATTGAGGTTTCGAAGGAAGAGATGAAATTGCAGAGTTTAGAAGACCTACCTCAGCCTTGGGGGCAAAAAATAGGGATGGCAGCAAAATGGCTGCTGCTTGATGTTGCAGAGTAAAGAGTGGAGGTAAGTGCTGAGGTCTGCAATGTGTATGACCAAAACTTCAAGGGAAAGGGAGTTTGTACAACACCTCTAAAACTCCAGGAGGGCTGTTTGGCCTGAGAGCAAATCTGGTGAGGGAGCAGTGGGACCAGATGTGTCCTGCAAGTGAAATGTCTTTGGTGGGGGATTGAGGAGAGCTTGGAGTGTGGGAGAGAAGAGAGTGGTTGTGACTGCTGGCAAGAGGGACTTATCAAAACCTTATAGTGAAACATGAGTCCTCTCCTCACCATTAAGCTGGAGCTGTAATCTTTGGCAAAGGTTTTAGGCTGAGCTATTCAAAACACTCCAACCCATTCCCAGGTGCAGATCAGAAGACAACACAGACCAAAGGCCAGTCCCAAAGGGCAGCTTGGGTGGAGGTACTTGATTTTGGAGATTGAGTAAGTAGAGGCATGGCCAGATGATGCCTGCTGGCATGGGAACAAGCAGTGTCATTGGAGTTCTGTTTCACAGGACAGGTGTAACCAGAGATGTGTCCTGGCCAAGGTCATCGCCCACTGAGGAGAGTCCATGTTGCTTGGGGTATCACTGCAGCCACCCAGTAGCTCCCTGCAGCCTGTCCTTCCTCATGAGCCATTACTGAAACAATTTACTGGTTACCCCCACCCAGTTCTGGTTCTCAGCTGGAAACTGTAGTCCTGCTCTTCCAGATGTGAGCAGGAATTGCCCATTCCCATCTATCCTCCATCATGGCTTCAGATTGATTCTCCAAGGCTCCCTGCAATTCCTCACTTACCCCACATCTTCTCTGTGCTGTTGCCCTGTGTGGGTCTTGTTTTCCAGTCTCCTCCCTCCATGCTGTGCTACAGCCAATCCCCCTACAGTGCTGTACCAAATGGCAACCTATGAGTAGATACAAACACCAATGGGATTAGCTTCTCTCACCCTTTTTTTCCACAACTAAGCAATTTTATTTATTTTCATGTCCTCTGGGTTTTACACCACTACATCAAGGTCAGCTTTTGCCTGGTCCAAAGACCAGACTCCAACTTAGAAGTCCTGGAAGATGCCAGCTCCTCATCAAGCTTGCAAGAGTCTGCATTAATTAGAAGTGCAGTACAAATGTACTAAATACAATTTCTTTGTGCCCTAGATTTGTTAAATACAAGCATTCTTTGTTTGTATTGAAAGAAAAAGGGTGTCACAGGGGATCTGGACTCATGGGCTGTGCTCCACCTGATCAGCTGCATAGGTACATCAGAAGGATTGGGTCTCTTGCACACAGCTACCAGTAAAGTTGTATGACTGCATCTCAAAGAGCCTAAACTTCAACTCCAGCAGCTGCAAGGAGCTCAGGACTTTCACCACTAGTTTGAGATCTCTTTCCACTGGCACTGAGTTTTGATATGCCCTCAGCCTGTTTGGCCCCTGCAGGTCTCAGGATGGAAATCACTAATATATTGTATGGTTTTTTCCTGTACAAAGGATGTGGATTCCACTTCTAAGTATGAACCTGTATTTGGAAGGGGCTGATGTGGTAGTCAGGCACTTTGCACAGTCATTACCTGTTCAGCCCACAGGATCCCTTAGAGTTTTTCATGCCTAGGCAGGATGAAGTGTACACAGCCAATTCCTGGTCTCACCCTGCTAACATCATACCATTGACATGACTCATTGTGGACATCCAACCTGAAGAAAGCCCAGGAGGTGTGCCTGAAAGGAACATCAGTGGGCATCAGGCTCCTACATCCTCACATAATGGAGCTCTTTCAGGTATTTAGAATCATAGAATCATAGAATCAGTCAGGGCTGGAAGGGACCACAAGGATCATCTAGTTTCAACCAACCTGCTATGGGCAGGGACACCTCACACTAGATCAGGCTGTCTACAGCCTCATCTAGCCTTAAACACCTCCAGTGATGAGGTGTTTGAGGGAGGTGCAACACCTTCCTGGGAAACCCATTCCAGGGTTTCACCACCCCCATGGGGAAGGACTACTTCCTAACATCCAGTCTGCATCTATCCATTTCTAGCTTAGTTCCATTCCCCCCAGTCCTGTCACTCCCTGACATCCTAAAAGTTCCCTCCTCACCTTTCCTGTAGGCCCACTTAAGATACTGAAAGGCCACAATAAGGTCACCTGGGAACCTTCTCCTCATCAGACTGAACTGCCCCAACTCCCTCAGTCTCTCCTCATAGGAGAGGTGCTCCAGCCCATCCCCCTCCATTCCCATCAAGAAGCATCAAGGGAACACTGTACTAACCCACTCCATCAGTTTATCCAACACTACTTCACCTCAGCTCCCCAAAGGGTTTGGATGTGCTTTTGCCATGTGTTGCTGTGGACTTCCCTTCCTATTTTCATGCTAACAATTTTATCTCCCGAGGCTTAGCCTATTGCTAGAGACATTCCCTCCCAAAAGACACTTAGCCTATTGCTAGAGACATTCCCTCCCAAAAGACCCTTAGCCTATTGCTAGAGACATTCCCTCCCAAAAGACACTTAGCCTATCACTACAGACATTCCTCCCCAAAGACACCAATCTCTCTCCAACTCATTAATGCCACCTTGGAGGAAACTAACAACAGCTTGTGCTCACCTCTTTTTTTCAGGATTTTACAGAGAATAGTGGATATTGCCAGGTCCCTTAGGAGAGGAATTATCTTTTGGCACTGCAGACAGGTTAAAGAGAGCTCACCAAGGTTAAGGGCATGTAGTGATTTGGTGGCAGAAGAAAGACTCTGACTGCAGAGTCCTGGCTCACTCCATTCATAATTACTGTCTGCCATTAGCATAATGCAGGCTATAGGGTCAGGAAGAGGATTCCCATTTCCCTTCAGCCTCCAAACATGTGTAAACCCACACCTGATTTTTACAAATACTCCCCAGAGAATCATAGAGTGGTCTGGGTTGGAAGTGACCTCCAAAGGTCATCCAGTCCAAACCCCTCTGCAGTCAGCAGGGGCATCCTCTACTAGATCAGGTTGCTCAGAGCCGTGTCAGGCCTGACCTTGAGTGTCTCCAGGGATGTGCCCTCAGCTACCTCCCTGGGCAGCTTGCTCCAGTGTTTCACCAATCTCACAGTAAAAGACTTGGTGCTAGCATCCAATCCAAATCTACTCCTCTCTACAGCTGTTGTTTTGTGACTTGGCTGAAAGGCACAGTCAAAACAGCAATAAATGCTCAGACCAACTGGATTGTTCTCTTAGTTCAGGTTTTCATGTTCCTTTCTTCAATTAACAGCTGTCTTTCTAAATTAAAAAAAAAACCAAAAAAACCTTTCTTGTAAAAGAGTTCCTTTTCTAAAATGGGAAAGATGTCTTCTCTGATACAGTTTTACCTTTTTTAATTGAAAACTTTATTCTATCAATCTATCTCAGAATATATTTGGTTGCAAGAGACCTCAAAAGACCATCTCAGTCCAAGCCTTGACCCAGCACTGAAGGGTCAACACTAAACCATGTCCTTAAGCATCAGGCCTATATGACTATTGAATAAAACTCATATTTTTTAGTCAGTAAAATGTTGTTCACCTTTACTGTGTCCAGTTCTGGGCCCCCCAGTTCAAGAAGGGCACAGAACTGCTAGAGAGAGAGTCCACTGCAGAGCCACAAAGATAATTAAGGGAGTGGAACATCTCTGTAACAAGGAGAGCCTGAGGGAGCTGGGGCTGTGCTGCTTGGAGAAGAGGAGACTGAGAGGTGACCTCAGCAATGGTTATAAATATGTAAAGGTGAGTGCCAGGAGGATGGAGCCAGGCTCTGCTGGGTGATACCCAATGCCAGGACAAGGGGCAGTGGGTGGGAGTTGAAGCATAGGAAGTTCCCTGGAAACATAAGGAGAAACTTTTTCCCTGTGAGGGTGACAGAACACTGGAACAGGCTGCCCAGGGTGGGTGTGGAGTCTCCCTCTCTGGTGATGGTGAAAACCTTCCTGGATGTGTTTCTGTGTGATCTGCTCTGGGTGATGCTGCTCTGGCAGGGGAGTTGGACTGAGTGAGTTTTGGAGGTCCCTTCCAGCCCCTGACATTCTGTGATTCTGTGACTACAGTAAGTGTTTAAGTAGAGACTTCTTATAGGGGCTTTAGAATCGTAGAATATTCTGGATTGGAAGGGACAGGTTGTTCAGAGAGATGATAGGAACCCTATCCCCAGAAACCTTCCAGGTCAGGTTGGATNGGCCTATATGACTATTGAATAAAACTCATATTTTTTAGTCAGTAAAATGTTGTTCACCTTTACTGTGTCCAGTTCTGGGCCCCCCAGTTCAAGAAGGGCACAGAACTGCTAGAGAGAGAGTCCACTGCAGAGCCACAAAGATAATTAAGGGAGTGGAACATCTCTGTAACAAGGAGAGCCTGAGGGAGCTGGGGCTGTGCTGCTTGGAGAAGAGGAGACTGAGAGGTGACCTCAGCAATGGTTATAAATATGTAAAGGTGAGTGCCAGGAGGATGGAGCCAGGCTCTGCTGGGTGATACCCAATGCCAGGACAAGGGGCAGTGGGTGGGAGTTGAAGCATAGGAAGTTCCCTGGAAACATAAGGAGAAACTTTTTCCCTGTGAGGGTGACAGAACACTGGAACAGGCTGCCCAGGGTGGGTGTGGAGTCTCCCTCTCTGGTGATGGTGAAAACCTTCCTGGATGTGTTTCTGTGTGATCTGCTCTGGGTGATGCTGCTCTGGCAGGGGAGTTGGACTGAGTGAGTTTTGGAGGTCCCTTCCAGCCCCTGACATTCTGTGATTCTGTGACTACAGTAAGTGTTTAAGTAGAGACTTCTTATAGGGGCTTTAGAATCGTAGAATATTCTGGATTGGAAGGGACAGGTTGTTCAGAGAGATGATAGGAACCCTATCCCCAGAAACCTTCCAGGTCAGGTTGGATGAGGCTGTGAGCAACTTGACATAGCTGAAGATCTCCCTGCTCACCGCAAGGGGGTTGGACTAGATGACCTGTAAAGTTCCTTCCAATCTAAACTATTCCACTAATCTCTGTCTTTAAAAAACAATCAAACAGCCTCACTCAGCTGGTCAGTCACCACTTTGAGTTTTCCTTTACCCATGGGAGTCATTAAAGAGGAGAGAAACATGAAGTTGTGCAAAACACATGTTCCTTTTATAGTGTGTTTAAGGGAAAACTAAGCTCACCTCTGATTTTTCTGCAAGTTTCTTCTTTTACTTTTTTTTTTCCTTAGAAGGATGTTTTCTGCAAGGAAATCATCAATGGAAAATGTTTGACCAGCTGTACCCTTATCTTTAGATCTGGAAACACAACATGCAATACATGGAAATCCCCACCTCACTTCAAGTTTCAAGGGGGTGACTGGGTTTTGTGCTCATACTTCTCTCAGTATGAGTAAGTGTTTCACTCTTTGCTTTTGTTTGCAATACATCCACTCCAGTTCAAGGAAAAATACAGGAAAATTTCCCCCTTGTGCCACTACAGGGCATGATCACTGTGCAGGGACCTGTGAAGCCCACGCTGCTTTGGTCTGCTTTGCAGTCACCGGAGCAAGGCTTTGGTCTTGACTCCTTCTGCTGTCTTCAGGTAATTTTAATCTGGACATTATCTTCCATCTTGCAGGAAATAACAGTGACAACCTGCATATGTCTTGATATGGACTGGCCCTCAGTGCTCAGGCATCCGTGCTGTTGTTAGCACAGTCTTTGGCTTGGGTTTGGCCCCAGCCTGCTGGCATGAACCCAAATGATCCCTGGCCATGAGTCAGGAGTTAGCATAGTCCAAGGAAGTCTGTGTGCTTCTCAGATGCTTAGTAACAACCTTGAGAGTTAAAAACTAAGTAGTGGAGCCTAAGTGTAGTTATGTTTTACGTTTGGAGTGTCACCTCTTACTAAAATTACTTTACATGTACTTCGTTTTAAGTGAAATTATAATCTTATTTCCATCAGAAGGAAACATATGGTTATAAGCCCCTAATTCAGAAACAAGAATGGGTTTGTGAATATGTAGTAAAATATTGGAAATAAGGTAAGGCAGATCATTAACATCTTTTTCAGCTGTATGGACAGAGGAATCAGTGCACCCTCAGCAAGTTTGCAGATGACACCAAGCTGTGTGGCACAGTCACTTGCTAGAGGGCAGGGATCCATCCAGAGGGACCTGGACAGGCTGCAGAGGTGGGCTCATGCCAACCTCGTGAAATTCAACAAGGCCAAGTGTAAGGTCCTGCACGTGGGTAGGCACAATCCCAAGCACAAATAAAAACTGGGTGGTGAATGGCTGAGAGCAGCCCTGAGGAAAAGGCCCTGAGGGTCTGGGGTGATGAAAAGCTCAACATGAGCCTGCAGTGTGAGTGCAGCCCAGACAGCAACTGAGTGATGGGCTGCAGCAAGAGCAGTGTGGGCAGCAGGGCAAGGGAGGGGATTCTGCCCCTTTGCTCTGCTCTCCTCAGACCCCATCTGGAGTCCTGTGTGCAGTTCTGGAGCCCCCAGCACAGGAAGGACATGGAACTGTTGGAATGGGTCCAGAGGAGGCCATCAAGATGCTGAGAGGGCTGCAGCAGCTCTGCTATGAGGACAGGCTGAGAGAGTTGGGGCTCTGCAGCCTGGAGAAGAGAAGGCTTCCAGGAGACCTTAGAGTAGCCTTGCAGTATCTGAAGGGGGCTACAGGAGGGCTGGGGAGGGACTATTGACAAGGTCTTGCAATGACAGGACAAGGGGCAATGGGTTTGAACTGGCAGAGGGGAGATTTAGACTGGATGTTAGGAGGAAGTTGTTTGCAGTGAGGGTGGTGAGACACTGGCACAGGTTGCCCAGGGAGGTTGTGGCTGCTCCCTCCCTGGAGGTGTTCAAGGCCAGGTTGGAGGAGGCCTTGAGTGACCTGTTCTAGTGGGAGGTGTCCCTGCCTATGGCAGGGGGTTGGAACTGCATGCTCCTTGAGATCTCTTCCAACCTTACCATTCTATGATTAGTGACAAAGTAATAATTTTTAGTGCAAGGAGTCCAATAAGAACTGTTTTTTAGAATCAGGCAAATGGAATAAATGTGAGCATGAAGCTGTCTTCTCCAGTGGATCATTCCTATGAATACAAGGCAATGATATGAAGACAGGAAAGAAATTGTTTTAAAGTCCCTTTGCAATACCACTTGAGAAAAGTTTGCAATTACCAGCATTACTTTGCAGTTTATGGAGAATTTTTTTAAAACACATGTAAAGAGAGAAGTGTTAGCAATAACAGCCAGAGCTGGCCATGTTACTGGATAGAAGAGCATATGCTACATTGCTGCTGAATTTGGGTCATCAGACATCCTAATGTTGGTACAAAACCAAAAATGGGGTATTTCACAGAACCACAGAATGTCAGGGGCTGGAAGGGACCTGGAAAGATCATGCAGTCCAACCCCCCTGCAGAGCAGGGTCACACAGGAACATGTCCAGGCAGGTCCTGAATATCTCCAGAGAGATTTCAATGCTGTCACCTTGCTCTGGAGAGAATTTCACTGTATGGACTTCACCAGGCCAGGCCAGCTGACTATGAAGGCAGAGTGTGGGCACTGCTCCTGGGCAGTCTGCCTGTAAGCACTACTTGAGTTCACCATGGAGCAGTTTGAGGTTAGTGCCTCAAGTACATCTTGTACCACAGAGCAAAGCAGCAGGAGAGTCTTGTCCTCTGGTGAATGCTGCCCTACCAAAATCCCTGTCCAGCATCATCACTTGTTGGAATGCTGTAGGCTGAAGGCTTTGATATACAAGTTACCCAAAGGGTCCTCAAACAAAAAATGTTTTAAACTGGTTCTTTGGGAACAGCAGCCTGTCCTCTCCTGTCCATCTAAGACAGGAATTGAGAAACAAATTGACATAGTTAGAAGAATAATCCTACTAAAGGGGGAGAGAGGGGTAAATTCCTTTTCCCAGTTGATGCTAACTGATGGGGTTTTGTTTGCTTACCCCCCACAGATCCAAAGTACCATAATTGTAGAACAATAGAACTGATCTTAAATAGAATTGATCTTAATAGAATTGATCTTAATAGAATTGATCTTAAAAGACCCTGCCTCTCTTCACTGAGCTGAATCCAAGCCTCAGGAGCCCCTGCAATCTTTTTCCAGGTATCTCCTGGAATCTCCTCCTAATCTCCCCCTCCTAATCTCCCCCAAGTCTTCTTGAATGAAGTCTCAGCCTATAAACCAAAGCTGTGACTGCTCAAGATGTGCATTTTGTGTACTTCAAACCCTTCCAGAGGTCTCAGTGCCACAAAAGAACTGTGGTGTCAGAACCACACCAGTCTGCAGGTCTGTGTGTCTCCATATTCCCTCTCACTGGGGGATGGCATAAATGTACAGTTTGAAAAGCACCACTGCCCTGTGGGACACCAAGACCTGAAAACATACCTGTGTGCTGCTTCTGCTGAAGACAGTGAGGCTGGAGATGGATACCAATCCTGGACAAAGTGCACAAAACACTGAGAGACCCAGGAGAGAAGCTGGATATAGCAGTAGTGTGGCCAAAAGGAGCAGGGAGGTCATTCTGCCCCTGTACTCAGCACTGGTCAGGCCACACCTTGAGTCCTGTGTCCAGTTCTGGGCCCCTAAATTTAGGAAAGATGTTGAGGTGCTTGAATGTGTCCAGAGAAGGGCACCAAGGCTGGTGAGGGGCCTGGAGCACAGCCCTGTGAGGAGAGGCTGAGGGAGCTGGGGGTGTGCAGCCTGGAAAAGAGGAGGCTCAGGGCAGACCTCATTGCTGTCTACAACTACCTGAAAGGAGGTTGTAGCCAGGTGAGGTTGGGCTCTTCACCCAAGCACCCAGGGACAGAACAAGAGGACACAGCCTCAAGCTGTGCCAGGGCAGGTTCAGGCTGGATGCTAGGAAGAAGTTCTTAGCAGAAAGAGTGATTGGCATTGGAATGGGCTGCCCAGGAGGTGGTGGAGTCACCATCCCTGAAGGTGTTTAATAGGAGACTGGATGAGGCACTTAGTGCCATGGTTTAATTGATTAGAAAGGTTTAGGTGATAGGTGGACTCCATGATCCTGGAGGTCTTTTCCAAGCTGGTTAATTCTGTGATTCTGTGAACACCCTCCTGTTCTGAAAGATGTCCTTTGTGCAGCATTGGAGCAGGCTGAAGGGATCTGAGATGCCTCCTGCCCTCAGCTACCAATTCACTCCCTGACCTTTCTACCTCTTCATTTTTCACTTATGGAACTAAGAGTGAGGATGAGATAAAGAACTTGTCCTTGATGTAAAAGGATCTGGTTTTGTTTGTCATCCAAAGCTGTTGAGTTGGAAATTCCTTTGTCCTTCTGATGGTTTGGGTTGTGGAGTTTTTTTTGCAGCTAATCTATCTGAGAATGACTAATCTCTGAGCCTCCTGCCTGTGTCCTGCAAGGGGGCTGCAGAGCAAAATCCTGCTGCTCTGCCAGAGAAAGAGCACTCTCAGCAGGAGCAGTGGGTGCAGAAAATCTGCAAGGTTTGGCTTTTCCTCATACAGTCCCCACTGGATTGCCACCTCTGGTTCGATTTCATACCTGCTTCAGCTTGCCTTACAGGTTCTCAGCCCCAGAGCAAATCACTTGGGAGATTTAATTAAACTTTAATGAGGTTCTTTGATTGTTGGGCCACACGCCCAGTGGGATTAATGCACAACAAAGGGGCATCTTGTCGTGCTGCTGGCAACAGCTGGCAAGAGCCTGTAGAGCAAACCATTCTAAGTCATCCTAAATTACCTTTTGAACTCAGCAGAGCAGCAAGGAAGAACAACCAGGAAGCTCTAATGGGTCATTTAAATACAGAATCATAGAACCATAGAATGGTTTAGGTTGGAAGGGACCTCAAAGCTCATCCAGTTCCAGCCCCCTGCCACAGGCAGGGGCACCTCCCACTAGAACAGGCCCCTCAAGGTCTCATCCAACCTGACCTTGAACACCTCCAGGGAGGTTGTGGAGTGCAGAATCAACCAATATGATCTTTGATCCCATTGGGTGATTCTGTGCTCCACAACCTCCCTGGGCAACCTGTGCCAGTGTCTCACTACCCTCACTGCAAAGAACATCTCCTAATATCCAGTTTAAATCTCTCTTCTTCCAGTTTAAACCCATTGCTCCTCATCCTGGAGGAATAAGGGACCTTACAGCAGGTCCTTTCCACACGAGTCTTCTACACTGAAGAATCTCCCTCTTTGGGTGCTTTTGGGACTTTTCAGGAGGCTGGGGAATGGAAAGTAGGCAGAGGGGTGGTGGTGGTGGGTTTCATTTTCTTCTTTCCCTTGGGTTGGAGGGAGCTCTGGTTTGGGATATCCTGGGTCAGTTTGGTGGTGAGCAGAGATCTCCATAGTTCCAAGCTCAGTGCACTGCTAGTCACTAACCAGGGACAGGCACCATTTTGTTGCTGATGGAGATGTGACTTCTCTTTTAAGTGAAAGGCTTCTTCAGGCTCTTCCCAGCCTCCAGGGAAAGGCTATGTTGTAATGGGTCTGGAGAGGACCATTCACCTCCAGGTGAGCCCCATCTCCTTCTGCCTCAAAGTTAGGTCTCCATCTCAGAAGGCATCAGTCATAGATCACATTTGGCCTCTCCAGACATCTCTTACAACCTTAACATTTCTGTGAGAAGCTGCTGCACCAGACTGGATTTTACTATCACCCACCCTTGGCTGCTGGGGTCCCAAAGGGACTGGAACAACGTGCATTCACCAAGGTATGGTACCACCCAAGATCTCTTACAGAAAAGGTCTCTTCTTGAAAAAGACACTCTTCTCTGGCTGTCTAGGAAGGTGAGTCCTACATGCTGGGAAAGAAGAAAGTTGCAAGATTTACAAAGGAGAACCATAGGATAAATCAGGTTGGAAGGGACCTCTGGACATCTCCATTCCTACCCTTCCCCTGCTCTAAGCAGGGCTGATTAGAAGAGATTACTCAGGACCTTTATGAGTTGAGCTTTCATCACCTCTAGGGATAGATCACAGGCTCACAGGATGGCAGGGGATGGAAGGGACCCAAAGTCATCATCCAGTCCAACCCCCCTGCCAGAGCAGGACCAGACCATCTAGCTGAGGTCACACAGGAATATATACAGAGGGGCCTTGAAAGTCTCCAGAGAAGGAGACTCCACAGCCTCTCTGGGCAGCCTGTGCCAGTGTTCTGGGACCCTTACAGTAAAGAAGTTCCTCCTTGTGTTGAGCTGGAACCTCCTGTGCTGCAGCTTCCATCCATTGCTCCTTGTCCTATCCCAGGCAGCAAGTGAGCAAAGCAGATACCTCATGGACACTGTGGGACCTTCCCAGGCTAGGATTTCTCTTGCTGCAGCTTGTGTTCATTGCATTTTTTCCTTCTGGACACAACTCTCACAAAAGACTCTGTCTTCTCTGCAGCTGAAAGCAGCAATAAGATGCTCTCCAAACCTTCTTCAGCCTGAGCAAACCCAGATCTCAGACTCTCCTCACACAGAGGTTTCAAGAGGTTTACCAGAAAAGATAACCCTCTGCTTTGACTTGTGTCAGTTTGTCATCAAGAAGAAGCTCTAAAAAGAGAAGCTTCAACCTTCCTGCATAAATGTTTGCTGCTTCAGAGATTGGAGGATTGGTGAAAGAAGTGATCAATGCTCAGGTAGAATTCGTGTGTGAGATTTTGCAGACTGAGATCCAGACCACTCTCAAGATCCTGCTGCTGAGACTCCAGCAGAAAGCAGCCTTGAAGCATCTGTTTCAAGGCAACCCTAGGGATCTGAGTGTAGAATACAGTGCTGCTCTGTGCTCAGTCATGTCAGTGTCATTATCAACAGGGACAGGAGGTGGACGAGGTAGAGACTTCCTCAGAATCACAGAACCATAGAATCGTTGGGTTGGAAAAGACCTTTAAGATCCTGTGCTGGTTTGAGGCTAATTGGAATATTTTAATAGAGAAAATTATACTGTAGGCTGTGAAAGGAAAACAATGGTGATGTCTACTTCACTCATAGGCTTGCTGAGATGTTTAGGAATAAGAACTCAAAACAGAAGATAAGACAGTGTCTTGAGCTGGCAGTCTGTGTCTCTTGGGCACAGCATCTCAGGGGTTCTAGCTTCTGACTTCTCCTCTCTGCTGAGTAACCTCACTAACCACTTTTCTTCTAATCCCCCCTGGCTGATCCTCAAAATTCTCCTTGCACATAAGGCAAACCTTGGGGTAAGGTGTCGGGGTGGGGAGAAGGTGGAAGGGTGGTTGGGAGCCCCTCCTGGGGTCTGTGATTTCTGGGAGGGGAGTTGTGTGTCTGTATTACCTTTACCTTGTATATTTCTGTAAATATTCCTGTCTATAGTGTATATCTCTGCTTGTATATTGTGCTGAGCTGTAAATAGAGCTTCATCTCTTAACTCCCAGCTGGCTGAGTTCTAGTCTGGGTCATTTTACACAGTGTGGGGGGCAGGGAACTCCCAAACCATCACAGATCCTCACACCCAACCATTAACCCATCCCTTTCAAGTCCCTCACTAACCCATGGCACCACTTCCCTTCAGTGATGTGACTCCACCACTACCCTGGGCAGCCTGCTCCAGGGCTCAACAACCCTTTTGGTGAAGAAATTGCTCCTAATGTCCAACATAAACCTCCCTGGGACAAGCTGATGCAATTTCCTCTTGTCCTATCACTTGTTATTTGGAGATGAAACCAAACCCCACATGGTTGCTATCTCCTTTCATGTGACTGTAGAACACAGGCCTACCCTGAGCCTTCTTTTCTCCAGTCTACCATGCACCAGGGTCATGAGACTTGAGTTGCTGAGTAGAGAATGACCAGTAAGCATCCAGCATCCCAAGCTGATGGGCAACTGCTCCATCTCTTCAACACCTTGCTTCACTGGGCTCCAAGGAAATGGCTGAGTTTGTGCAGCACCAGGGTATTGGCAGGTCAAACATCAGGGAGCCATCCCTACTCAATCCATCTGCTTTTGCAGCTGGGCATACAAAGAAAGCAGATAATAAGACCTAGAGCTGGTTTTCATGTGAAGCAGCTTCTCCTCAACAAGAGGCTGTGATCTAAGTTCTGCCATCTAAATGATGCCTTTGCTGGGGTGCTCGACCTGGGAGCCTTGCTACCCTTGTATCTCAGTGGAGATAGCCAGGCATGTCCAGGAAGTCAATCCCACCTTAAATCACTGATCAGACTTGCCCAGACCTGTGCAATCCCTGGGGAGGGACCTGGCAGGCTCAATTAAATGTTAAATGTTGAGTGGTTGCATCCAAATCCTCCTGCAAGCTGGAAGAGGCAGCAGCCCAAGGTGGGGGGAAATCTTCATGTGCAATCTTGCAATAGGATCATGCAACAAGTGCCTCTGACTGCAGGAGCACATCATGGGACCTCCTGCCACCACAGGTTTCCCACAATGCCTGGCACCTGGAGGAAGCAGGGAGGTTGCACAAAGGTGCTCCAGCCTGGAGTTTCCTAATCCTGGAGCTCTTGACTCTGCAACAACTGCAACCATTTTTCCATCCTCCTGTGGGTGGAGGAGGGAAGCAGGAATGTTTTCTAAGGTTGTAGGAGCCCAACAGACAAGTCCACCCACACCTCACTCTAGCATTAGCCAAGGATCCCAGCCTGCATTGATACTCGTAAATGAAGAGGAGCAGAATCAGAGGCACACACACTTCTACAAAGACCCTCCAGGTATTGGCTTGGCTCAAGTGGCACTCATGCAACCAATGCTCAGGGAAGCTTCAAGGTGAGCAAAGGCCATTTGCAGTAGGCTATGGAAGTGCTCTCATCCTTTCTTGAGGCTGAGAAATTTTAATAGGAAGGATGAGTTGGTTGGGCCAAACCTTTTTATTTTCTTGCAGAGATGCATCCACACAGGCCACTGAGACCTCTGGATTTGTTGTGCCACCAGGGCACGGCAGGAGGCTGTCACCAGCCAGTTCTGAAAGGGAGATAGAGGATGTGCACCTGGGTGATACTTTCACCTGTTCCTGTTGACAGCTATGGAAATGGAGACCACAGGAGATGGCTTTCTCCAAGCTATGGCTAGCCTGAGCTGTATATTCTGGCTTGCCCACTCACAGGCAGCTTAATCTCTTCTTCTCCACCTTGGGCAGTGGTCTCTCTCTTGCCTGTTTTCCATTAACAGCCCTACTGGCCCTACTATAAGGTCTGCCAACTCCACCTGGTTCATATAGAATGGTTTTGGTTGCAAAAGACCTCTCAGATCATTGAGTCCAACCATTAACCTAAGATCACCATGGCTGTTAAACCATGTCTGACACCGAAGCCTGTTGCAGCAACAGCTGCAGGGCCCAATTATTTATCTAAAATTAGCAGATGAGACAGAATCAAAGAATATGTCTGGTTGGAAGAGCCCAGATTCAGCAGATACCCATGTCACTCCTGTCACTTTCCAAGTCCAATCTCCACTCCAGATGGTGCCTTCTACTAGTCCAGTCCTTTGCTCCTCCATTCTGGCCCTCATCCAATATTCATCCTTCCAGTTATACTCCATTCCTCCCCAGCCCTCCTCATCCTTGCCAGACATGGCTGTTCACACCTGTCTCCTCCTTCTTTGTCTGCTTTCTCCAGCATCTTTCACCACCCAGTCCTGTCCCCAGCATCCTGGCTCCTCAGCTCCTGTCTCTCTCAGACAGGGTCCCTCTCCCCACCTCCCACTCGTTGCTCACACTGCCATGCCACCACTCCCACACCCACCAGCATCCTCCACCCAGTCTGCCCTCACATAATCACAGCTTAAAGCTGTTGGAACTCCACCATGCAACAGTCTCTCTCTGCAGCACCTGCCCTCAGTACTTTACAAAGATTCCTGAAGTGAATACTGAGCAAATCAAGTCTCAGGATTCCCAAGGGAAGACCAATGCCCAGAACCTACAAGAAATCAAGTGAGGGACTTTTTAGGGTGTCAAGTAGTGACAGGAATAGGGGGAAATAGAGCCAAGCTAGAGGAGGGTAGATTTAGATTAGACATTAGGAAGAAGTTCTTCACCATGAGGGTGGTGAGACACTGGAACAGGTTGTCCAAGGAGGTGATGAAAGCTCCATCCATGGAAGTTTTTAAGACCAAGCTGGATGTGGGCCCGGGCAACCTGATCTTTTGGATGATGCCCCTGCCCATGGCAGGGAGGTTGGACCTAGATGATCTTTTTGGGTCCCT
>VWYK01089731.1:25496-47996 GCA_013399775.1 Semnornis frantzii
TGTCCTGTCATTACAAGACCTTGTCAACAGTCCCTCCCCAGCCCTCCTGTAGGCCCCCTTCAGATACCGGAAGGCTACTCTAAGGTTTCCTGGAAGCCTTCTCTTCTCCAGGCTGCAGAGCCCCAAATCTCTCAGCCTGTCCTCATAGCAGAGCTGCCCCAGCCCTCAGAGTATATTTGTCATCATTCTGTGATCCTGATCCTGTGACCTTTGAGGTCCCTTCCAACTCTGACAATTCTGTGATTCTGTGAAAGGAAGGCTACAGGTCTGCAGACTGGAAAAGAGATGGCTAAAGGGATGGGATATGAGATGTGGTGATGAATCACACATGACCAAGGGAGGGTAAATAAAGAACACCACCACTGGAGAGATGTAGTATTCAAGGAACTTGGCAGGTGGCCAGACCAAAGCAGCAGAAGAAAGTGGTTCTTCACATGGAGTAGGGTTGTGAAGGGTCCTAAAATTTTAAACCTGTGGAAGAAAGTCCTTCTGAAGGCAAGTCAAGACTGAGAGCTCACAAAGTCCTGACCTGCAGGTGGTCTGAAGAGGAGGAAGTGCTGGGGTGGATCACCTTGCTTGCATTGTGCCTGTATTCATCTTCAGACCTGCATTCCTTACCCTGCCCAAAGCAACATCAGGGACTGCATGGGCCTTAGGTCTGGTCAGGTAAGGACTGTGTGCATGCAGAATCACAGACTGGTTTGAGCTGGGAAGGACCCTGAAAGGTCACCCATTCCAATGCCTCTGCAGTGAGCAGGGACATCTTCAATTACATCAGGTTCATCAGAGCCCTGTCCACCCCGACCTTGAATGTTTCCAGGGATAGGACATCTACCACCTCTCTGGGCAGCCTGTCCAGTGTCTCACCACCCTCAGCAGAAACAATTCCTTCCTTGTATGTCATCCAAATCTAATCTCTTCTAGTTTAAAACCTCTTGTCCTGCTGTGACAGGTGACATATATATAGAGATATGTGTGTCATATCTCCTCTGTGTCTGTGTTTCTATCTATCTATCTATCTATCTATCTATCTATCTATCTATCTATCTATCTATCTATCTATCTAAAATATGTATATCTTATATCTCCTGTAACTGAGAGGGTAGATATGTGAATATCAGCCTCTCCAGACCACAGCTCATGGTGCTCCTGGGTTCAAAGACAAATTAGACCCCAGTCATTTGCTGCCCTTGAGGGGTCTGGAGGGTTGGCGATGATCTCTGTGGTCTTATGAGATGCTCCAGACAGGAAGCCTGGCCCTGGCAGCAGAAAATCAAATAGCTGGTGCCAGGTGAGGGGTGCTGAGGAGCCCTGTTTTAAAGATATTCTCTGCCCTCCCTTGATTTTGGCCAAGGCCCAAAAGGGCAGTGTGGAGAGAGTGCAGAGGAGGGCAACGAAGCTGGGGAAGGGTCTGGAGAATAAATCTTATGAGCAGCAAATGAAGGAGCTGGGGCTAGTTAGTTTGAAAAAGAGAAGGCTGAGGGGAGACCTCATTGCTGTTTACAACCACCTGAAAGGATATTGTGGAGAGGCTGCTGCTGGGCTCTTCTCACAGGTAATTAGTAACAGAACAAGAGGGAATGGCTTAAGCTGCAACTGAGTAGGTTTAGACTGGACATTAGGAAACATTTTTACCCAGCAAGAGTGGTCAGGCATTGGAATGAGCTGCCCAGGGAGGTAGTGGACTCACCAGCCCTGAATGTGTTTAAAAGTCGTTTAGATGTGGTGCTTAGGGATATGATTCAGGATGAACCATGCAGAGTAGAGATACCAGTTGGACTTGATGATCCTGAGGGTCTGTTCTGACCTGAATGTTTCTGTGATTCTGTGTGATTCTGTGATTCTTCACTTGCCACAGAAGCAATTTCAGCCTTTCCCACTCAAGCTGCAAAAAAAACCAAAACAAAACAAAAGGAAAAAAAACCAAACCCAAACCCATGAACCACAGAAACAAAGTGCAATTTCTCAAAATAAGAAAATAGAGTGGTGAAGAAGCATTTTTGGTGGCCTGGCTGTTCGGGGGGGCAGCGGGACTTGCCATGCCTTGGTACCCAAGGCTGCCTGCTCCCTGGGATGCTGGGAGGGAGCAGCAGGATCGTGACTCAGCCCCAAGGCAGCAGGTTTCCTTCCTGCACTGCCAACCCGGGCTTCTGATGTTTTGTTTGTCGTGAAGCTCTAGGGGCCAAGCAGGAGCTCCTGGAAATCAAAGGCAAAGAACAACATCTCGGGCTTGCTGAGGCGGGGTGCGTCCTGACGGCTGGCCGGCTGGGAGGGGACATTTGGGGTGCTGAGAGGAGTGGGGTGGGGGAGCTGGAAGGAGGGGGTGGGTCAGGTCTCAAGTATGACCCTTTTTAACCCCAAACGCTCCTTGCATGCTGTAAGGTTCCTTGGATGCCCTTCAGCTGCTGGCAGGCACCCTCATGGGCTCCCCAGGCTCTGAGAAGGAAGAATAGAAGTGGCTTCTCCCTCTTTCTTCTCAGGGTGCTCTTCAGACCCCTTTCTGCCCCACTGAGTGGGAAATGGGACCCCCAGCAGCATCTCCTGCATTGACATGGCAGTGAACAGGGATGGGGAGGCAGCTCAGCTCTCCTTAGCCATCCTGGACAGATCTGCCATATTATGCCTGTTATCAGACAGCTCTCTGTTGATGCCAGGGACAAAACTCTCAGTCAGAAGTGCTCAATCTGAGTGTTGAGTAAAACCAAATAAATGTCTGCAGGCTCTCTGGTGGTGCCCAGACTCTGATCTCAGGCTGGCCCTGAGATCCATGGGTTGGTCTGACCAAATGAGATGGCCACATTCAAATCTTCCCTGGGGATGCCCTTGGCTATCTCTGCCCCAGAGACAGGACTTGTTTTCCTGGGCAGGGCTGTGTTGAAGACTGTTAATTTCACAGTGTGTACAGTTGTTGTTGAGGGCTGGGGATCTTCACTGTGCTGTTTTCTTGGCCATTGTGAGCCTAGCATAGGTCTCCTTGTGTCCCTTCCATGTCCAGAAATGTAACAGCCTTCAGACAATGCACAGGTTTTGGTTTGAGCTCTATGGATGCTCCCAGAAAGGTTGCAGAAGCTCCTTCTCCTAAAGGAGAAAGTACCAGCCAACATTGGATTTTACTGATTTACTGAAAAAAAAAGATGGAAAACTCTCCCTGGGAGAAGATCTCCATGTATCTCATTCCTTCCATATTCATTGCATAACCTCTTCCTCCTTCCCAACCACCTTTAGGCACCTTTAGGCACCTTTAGGCTGTTGGATGCAACTCTTCCACCCTCTTCCTTCTTCCAGTATCTCTGACTGCCTGGTTGACAGAGTGGGCAGGAATCAACTCTGAACCTTCAGCCACACAGGCTGGTGTGGCTGGTCTTAGCTCTTGCCTTGAAGGGGCTCTTTGGAGCAAGTCCAGCATGGGGGCTGGATCTCCTCCAGGTGGGCACCAGAGGAATCCTGCTGGATTTGGCTAAGTGGGTTGCCTCCAAAGTAACTTTGGACTGATGCTCATCCTAAACCCGCAGAGTCGAGACTGCACTATCTAGCCCAGGGCTCTTCTCCTCACCTCCCCCTGCCTTTGCCTTGGCACCCTCCCACTTCAACCCTAGCAGGAAAGGAGAGACCTCATCCTGCTCAGCCTATGCACAGCCTGCCTGCCCTGGAGCCAGACCCTTCTCTCCCATTACCCACCTCCATCCCCTTGCCCCTGTTTTCCCATTCCCAGCATTTACACTCCTGCACGTAGCCCCAAGGGAGCCAGAGGGCCGTACACAGAGGGAGAAGTTATTTTTCCTTGACATAAACATCCAAGCCTTTCCTCAGCCCCTTCACTTGAAACGTGGAGGTAGGACCTGGACTCATAACATCCGGCAGGAGGGGTTGGCCTTATCTGCCAGGAAACACTCAGCTCCGGATGCATCCTCCCCTGCTCCCGGCACCCCAAGCAGCTCCCATTGGCAGTGCCGGGCAGGAAACCACTCAGCAGCTTGTCTCATTCCCTCCTCTGGAGGGATGGGAGGGAGGGTCTGATCCTGCCCTTCTTATGTGGCTCTCCACAGGGTGCAGTGGGGTTTGGAGTTAGGATGGAATGAGGGGAGGAAGAGGTGGAGGGGCAAGGTGTTTAGTCACGAGCAAACATGGATTGATGGGGGCAAAAGAGGATCTTGAGGAGTCAGTGGTGATAAAGTTCCGCGCCCNAAAAAAAAACCAAAACATCCCCCAGCTAATTTAGTAGCAACACCCAGAGCCCTCAGATAGAGACCCCTTGTGCTAAAGGGAGCAGAAGCCCTCGGTAAGAGTTCAAGCTCTTGGCAAGAGATACCTCATGTCCCAACAATGGACACAAAAAGGGTAGGAGAGAAGGAAGTATTAAACAGGGAAACTGAGGCACCAAGTAGCCACGTGGTTGCTTGTCATCAGGGTCTACCCCTGCCCAGTGGCACTAGAATGGGCAGACCTGGCTGCTGAAGTGAGGACGAAAGGGAGTCACCACCTGCTTAAGGGAGGCAAAGGAAATTGCCTACTCAGGGAGGGCCAGGGCATGACACACACCAGAGTTCCTGGCCAGCCCAAATCCCACTGCTCTCCAGGAAAGTGATCTCACCCCTGCTCCCAATGCCCAGCACCATCACCTGTACAGCCACGGGGGCCAGAGACTGCCCAGGGCCGCCAGACACCAGGGACAGAGGATTCACATCTTGGTCGTCTCCTGGCAAGGAGACCTCCTTGTCCTGGCCCAACCTGCCACCCCTCAGCAGGAGACCAAATGTGGTGTGAGGTCATTTTATCCCTTCCTGCAACCCTGATTTGATTTTCCTGCTGATTCTCAGCCCATCTCCGCCTGGAGCAAAGAACCCACAAACCACAAGGGCCCTCAACATGTACAGAGACAGCCTCGGGCTCATAGTTATGGGATGGGGAGGGAAGAGAAAAATGCCCAGGATCCATGTAGAACAAGTGACACTCGGAGTGGAGACCCCTCTAACATCCATAAACCACCATGGTCACCAGCCCTCCACAGAGTTGTTCATTTTCCAAGCTCCTTCCCACCTCTGTCGGCCTTTTATTTTCTGTCTGGTGCCTGCAGCCATGCCCTGCACCCCCAAAACTTGTCGGGTTGGGGGCAGCCCCTAGCGCCACACTTCCCACCCCAACAGAGAAGTGGCAGCTGGTGCTGCTCTCAGCTTCCCTCCCAGCTGCCGCTGTCCTGGGAGCTGGAAGCTGTCTGCTGCTCCAGGCACTGGGTGTGTGCCCAGATCTGTCCGGCGAGCCTTGGCTCCCAGGGAGCCGCACCTCACCTTGGCTTCGGCTCCCAACAGCCCCAGGGGGCCCCGGCTCCCGGTTGGGGCCTGTAGCTCTTCCTGACGTGCAGAGAGCATGGGGACATGCTCCCACCTCTCCCCCACATGGCTCTGGCTGGAGCAAGTGGGGACACGCTCGGCTCACGGGAGCCTCCGTGCACCCCGGGCTGGTGGGCTGCTCGGAGAGTCTCCTTTTCCTGGGGAGAGAGGATTCTGAACACTGCCATGAGCACTGCCAGGAACTCGTGGTGTGGGCTTTGCTTCCACCAACCCCACATGTGGCTCTGTCTGCAAGAGGGAAGGGAGAGAAGAGGCTCATGGAGTGTCTCAGTCCATCTTCTCATGGCTCAGAGCATGGGAATGTGAAGCTAGACAGGAGAGATGTCCCAGAGAGAAGGTCCCAATGGGTGGATAAATTCAGCAGCCCGGGTCAGGCATTCTGGTGGCAATAGTGGGAATTGGCCTTGTTGAGGGGCCAGGGTATGTTCTCTGTGCCTACTCACCAAGGTGGGCATTTCTCTAATGGCCTGAGCTGGGTGGCCCTCTAACAAGAGCATCCCCTGGGCCTGAGTCACCACAGGGATGATGTAAGAGGAGCAGAACTTTTCCAGCCCTGCTCCTGCTCCTGGCATGGTCCCACATGAGTCAGCATTGCCAGGCAGAGAGGTCAAACAGGCACCTTCATCCCTCCAGCCCCATGGGGCTGATTCTTGGAAGAGCGATGCTGTCCCAGCTGGGCTGCTGCACTGAGCATCATGCCTCTGTGCTATGCCACTGCAAGGGCCACCACAGAGCAGCATGGCAGCAGGGCACACAAAGGCATCCACTTCATTCCTCCCTAAAAAGGAGGTCACCTGCACATGGCTGGGATGGGTTTGGGTGCCTGTGTGATAGGTAAAAGAAGTGTTAGGTGTAATAAGAAGGCTGTCTTCAAGGGGGCCACAAGTGGGAGATGAAGGAAAACCATAAGCACAGCACCAGGGCCTGTTGGTGCCACCCCAAACAGCTTTCCGGGACCATGAGCTCTCCCTGAGTTACAAGTAAGTCCTTTATGGAAGGTAAAACGGCCCAACTGGGTTGTGTTGAGTGACCTCTGGAGACTTCTTCCAGACAACACATGTAGGTGGGCAGCATGAAGTGCATTAGGAAACATGCTCCTCCATTTCTGGAGCCAAGTAGGTGGATACAACCTGGGAGGACACTGCTTTGTGAGTGTGTGAGTAGCTTGACCTCAGGGACTACAGGGACATGTACTAACTGAACACCTGGTAAGAGCAGGCTATGTTGTAGCTCCAGGAGTTGCAAGAAAGACTCTCTTTGCAAGTGATGCCTGAGGGCAGCCACTCAACATTCACCTACAAAATCACCCTTGGTGGAGCTCCTTAAATTTGACCCACGCTCCATTTCTCAGGTCTTATTGCCTTGATCTGCTTTTGCACCAATGAAATCCATGAAGCCATGGAGCTACAGAGCACCTAGAAGGGTGCACTATCATGAACTGTGAAAGACAGCCTGAATAAAGACCATGCTCCAGGCACTGGCACTCACTTCATGAACAGGCAACATCATTTGTGCTCACCAAAACAACAAAACTCTGCCTTAACTTCACTGGAATATATACACAGGACCTGGAGTTCAAAGGTCCTGGGATCACTGCTGTTCAATCCCTTCATCAATGGCATAGTGCTATCACGTGCACCCTTGTCAAGGTTGCAGATGATACCAAGCTGAGGGTGTGGTTGACACACCTGAGTGGCAGAATGCCACCCAGAGCAATCTGGACAAGCTGGAGATATAGGCCTGTGTGAACCTTGTGAGGCTCAGCAAGGCCAAGTGCAAGCTCCTACACACTATACCCCTACTTGATATCAATACAGGCTGGGTGATGAAGGGATTGAGAGCAGCCCTGTGAAGAAGGACTTGGGGGTACTGGTGGGTGAAAAGCTGGACAGGAGCCAGTAATGTGTGCTCACAGCCCAGAAGGACAACTGTATGCTGGGGCTGCATCCAAAGCAGCTTTGCCAGCAGGTTGAGAGAGGAGATCCTGCCGCCCTGCTCTGCTTTGGTGAGACTTCACCTTTAGTGCTATGTCCAGTTCTGGGGTCCTCAGCACAGGAAGACATGGACCACAAAAGGCAGCCACAAAAGTGGTCAGGTGGCTTGAGCCCCTCTGCTATGAGGACAGGCTGAGAGAGGCTGGGGTTGTGCAGTCCGGAGAAAAGAAGGCTCCAGGAAGACTGCTGCAGCCCTTCAGTACTTACAGAGACCTGTAAGAAAGATGGAGACAGACATTTTAAGAAGAGCCTGTTGTGACAGGACAAGGGCTGATGGTTTTAACCTAAAAGAAGAGAGATGTAAATTAGATACAAGGAAGAAATGATCTGTGCTGAAGGCGGAAAAACACTGGCACAGGTTGCCCAGAGAGATGGAAGAGGACCCAATCCCTGGGAACATTCAAAGACAGGTTGCATGAGGCTCTGAGCAACCTGATCTGGTTGAAGTTGTCCTAGCTCACTGCAGAGGGGTTGGACTAGATGACCTTTAAATGTCCCCTCTAACCTAACACAGTCTATGATTTTATGATTGAAAGAGCACATTTATGAGATGGCAAAAGCAAGATCAAGGCCACCACTTGGTACCTCTGAGACACACCATGGAACACTGAAGTAAGGCAAGAAGACATGCCTTGAGTCAGTTGATTAGAAAGCAACCCAAAACTGGTAAAGATAACCACAGATAATTTCTAATTATTTATTTAATTTTTTATTAAAAAAAAAAAAAAGAAACAAAACCAAAAACAATGGAAGTAGAAAAGTTTTGGTTGAAAATACCAACAACAACAACAACAACAATAACTACTTAAAAAAATAGCACTCGCCCGGGAAATGTTTCTGTTCTGAAAATGTTGTCCGCAGCTACAGCAATTTAAATCAGAAAACAATCACCATATTAAAAAAAAAAAAACAAACAACAAAACAACCAAACAAAACCAAAAACCAAAACCTAAAAACACCAACAAATGAAAAATATTTAAATTAAATATTTTATGCAAATTCGTATCTACACTCATCCAAAATTCGTAGTCACACCAAAAAAAAGAGGAAAAAAAACCAAAACAACAACAAAAAAGAAACATTAAACCCCCCCAAATTGGAATGTATTAGCTTAAAAATCTGTGCAGTTGTTTGGGTTGCCTTTGTTTGTCTGTTTGTTTGTTTTAAAAGTATTATTTGCAATTATTATTAATAGATGTTGGGGGCTGAAACCAGGAGATCATAGCCACGCTCGCTAAACTAATCATTGCCAAGTGCCATACGGTAAACACTAAGATTAATCAGGTCATATAACTGATTTAAAATAAAGCTTCATCTTTATGAAAAGGAAGAGAACTCGAGCAATACGATGTCTGAGGGGAGGGATAATGGGAGGGATAAATCAGTGTACAGCTTTATTACAAGTGATAACAGGCTGGAGTTAGGAGAGGCGTCGGGCGCTGCGGCGCGAAACGTGAAGCCTTCGCCTTCAGAGGACGTTCGATAGAAAAAAGCCTTCTCTGCTACATCAACACCTCTTGGCCAAAATGCTCATTTCAGGACCTGTTCCTGGCCTGGTGGGGAGGGCAGCTTCCATTTCCCCTCCCCTACGCACACACTTTGGGACCAAGAGGAAGCCCTGGTTGCGGGGTGGGGGGTGGATGCTGGCCAGATCCTGCCTTTCCAAGCTCTGGTCTTACCCTCCTTCAGAGTCAGGCCTGGCTGTCCCCCTGCAGCCCCCACCTCACATCCCCACTGGCATCCCTAGGGACAGCCTGACAGCATCTCTGTCTTCTGGTTCCCTCTGGGGATGAAGCCCCTAATTTGTGGTGTGGGGGCAGGGGGACAAGGCAGGTTTAAATCCTGCTGGTGAGGTTAGGCAGGTCAGGGCAGCTGCAGCGACACCGATGCTAGGAGGTGAGAGCAGCTCACAGACTGTGCATTCCTTTACCAAAAGCCTCCCTTTCTCCCAATCCCTACCTTGTCCCCTTTCAGGTTTTTTTTCCCCATCAGGACTTCAGACCTGCTGTTTGTGGGATGCTTCCACCCTCTCGACTGCAAAGCAGAGCTGGGGGTGCCCCGAAATGAAAGCAACCTTCCCGTGCTCCCAGGAGCACCTCTGCTTTGGAAGAGGGATTCGACCACAGGGCTTTAGCATTGAGAAACCTCTCCTCAGCTCCATTCAGAGCAGGGCATCCGAGGCTTTGCACCAGTGGTGTGCCAACAACTGAAATCCTTTACTTATGCCACCAAGGAGACTCCATGGCCCTCAAGGTTTGGACTTGATCACCCTGAGGGGTGGTGAGTGATGTCCCAAGGGAGCAATGCCTCGTAATACTGTGTCTGGTCCTTCCTTGGCTGGTCCAGGCAGCCCCAGATGGGGTTCTAGGAGACACTGTAGTTATTGTAGTATGTGGCTGTGGCGTCAGCAAGGACAGAGATGAGGCTGGTCTCAGAGGCATGGGAACTGCCAGACACTGGGACATGTCCATTGACCAAGACACCACCATGGTGGTCACTGTGGCTGGGGTTATTGAGATACTGGTCAAACTCATTGCGGTCCATCTCCCCCAGAAGCTCAGCTTGGCTCAGTTGGTCCAAGGTGTCAAAGCTGTGATGGTCAGGTGGTGGGGAAAGCTGGCCCAGGTGGGCATGGAGACTAGAGGGATGCAGGGAGGGGAAGGTAGGCGTGTAGTAGCTGGGAGGAGGAGGAGGAGGAGGAAGGGGAGTGCAGCTCGAAGCAGGGGGTATCATGCAGGTGGCCGGCTGTGATATAGGGCTGAGAGAGTGCTGGCTGCATTGGAGGGAGCTGCCTGTGTACTCGGGGGAGTAGGTGGCTCCAGTGAGGTGGGAGCGGTGATGCTCATCAGGGCAATGCGAGGAGAAGAAGCTCTGCTCAGGGTCTATGGCGTCCAGTGGAGACATCTCCGGAGGGGTGGGCAGCCCGTAGGGGTAGGTGTCCGCACTTGTGCTGCTGCTGCTGCTGCCCGGCGCCTCCCGGTAGCCCCGGACGGAAGGCAGCCCCGGGTGAGGGGCGTACTCACCCTGCCCCTCTTTCTCGCCCCCAGCCCGGCTGCAGGTCCGCTTCTCGGGCACGGCGTTTTGGTCTCGTGCCAGGCTGCCCAGCAAAAACCCGGGGTCCACCCGCTTGCAGATCCGCTTGACCTGCTTCTTGCGCCGCGGACGGTACTTGTAGTTGGGGTAATCTTGCATGTGCTTCACCCGCAGCCGCTCGGCCTCCTCCACGTAGGGACGCTTCTGAGAGAGGCTCAGGGCCTTCCACGACTTGCCTGAAATGCAGAATGAAAACTCCCTTAGCACCTGCAGCAATCGCATCAAGGAGGGCAAAGGGGTCTGCCGCCCAGAGCTTGCAGGCACACAACCCAGGGGCAAGGCAGGAGCTCTCGAAACCTGAGTCAACACATGAAGGCTGCAGCTCAGAAACCCCACAGGAGGATGAGGAAACAGCAGGAGGGTGAAGAAGTTGGGGTGTGAAGCCACTGTAGGTTCTCTGACTGCCCCCGCCCCAAGTCCTCAAATAGAGGAGTTGGGTTTTAGCTGAGCCCCACTGCAAATAAATCAGGGCAAATAAGCTCCCTCAGTTCCACAGCCTGATCGGGCAATGCCTCCCTGGGATGGGGAACCTGGCTGCTCAGTACGGATGGTCCAGGCCATGCCTGGCTGAGCAGGGAGTCAGGACACGGTGTCCCTGGATGTGCCCCAGCCTTTGCTCTGGGACTCACACCGAGGTGTACAGAAACCCAGGCACCATGACCTCGCTGCTTTTGAGATACACAAAACATTTCCAAGACACCAGACAGAGAAGTGGTGCTAGGGCTGGGGGGTTGCATCCCATGGTGAGGTTACCCTGAGCTGTTGCTCAGGGCAGGGGGAGAAATGAGGATACAAATCACAGAGCTCAGTATCTTCCCATTGCCAAAGAAACAGCAGAAATAACACACACAATCACTGCAAAGCAGAGTAGCAGAGACAAAAACCAAACCACCAAAGAAAACACCACAAAACTGTCCAGGGAAACAGAAACTTTGGGTAAGAGGCTGGACAGCAAAGCTGTGTTGCAATTCAGGCAGCTCTTTCTCAGGCTGTCTGAGCTGGTTACTTCTGTTTGCCTTCTTGGTTTGGGATTGGTAGAAGGGGGGGAATAGTGGATGGGAATGGGAAATAAATATATATCCCAAGTAGGTTGTGATCCCTGAAAAGAAACAGCAGAAGCACAAACACCTCCCCCAGCCATGCAATATTGGGATGGCTAGGGATGGGGGGGATGAAGTGAGACAGCAAAGAGAGGTCAGGATAATTTAGCAGTCCCTCCTTGCACAACATCCAATGATCTCCAGCACTGGCAGCTTGAGGAGTTTGCACCCCTGCAGGGTTTGTCCCCGAGGGGTGGCAAGTCGTGCACCTGGGTATCTGTCCCCTGGGGTGCAGGACACCATCAGGCTTTGCACCCTGAGGTGCAGCTGGGCGGCTGCATGCACTGCTTGTGTTTGAAGTCCGTGGGGTGGTAGAGTAGGGTGTCTGGATGCCTGCTCCCTGGAACATCATCGGGTTTTGGACCCCACAACGTGGGTGTTGCTCCAGGGTGTCTGGCAGGCTTTGTGCCCCGAAGTGTGGCCGTGGAGGTGCAAGGCAGCCACTCACTGCCTGCCGGACCTGTCTGTGTCCCGCGGGGCGGCCGGGCGGAGGCACACACCCCGGGGTAGCTGTGCCAGACCCGGGCAGTGCTTGCACCCCAAGGAGAGGCAGAAAGGTGCATAGGGACACATCTGCACCCTTAGGAATGGTCGATGGGTGCCTGCCCCGAGGTACGGAATCCGGACACGGTTCGCATCCCCGGGTACGAGTCACCCACCCCCCTCCCCCGNCCGGCGGATGCGGCTCTCGGAGCTTTTCTCCCCCGGTGGACAGCGCGGGGGTGGCCTCGGGGGCAGCCCCTCGGCCGCGTCCCCTTCCAGCCGCTCTGGCCAGGGGTAGGTGCCGAGCAGCGCAGCCATGGCCCGGCCCCCCCGTCCCCCCCCCCGTGCCAGCNCTCCGTCCCCCGCCCAGTGCCAGCCCCAGCCCCGCTGCGCTGCCCTCGGGGTCCCCGCGTAGTCCCAGCCTCCTGCCCGGCCTCCCCCGTATTTATGAGCTCCTTGAAAAAAAAGAGAACCCTCCTCCTATGACACCGAAGGTACTCGCTGCTCCTCCTTGTTTTGCAAACTCCGGAGCCCCGGCCAGGATGGCGCGGGGAGAAAAACTTCTCCCCACCCTCTGCCCGACCCTCTCAATGCTTCCCGAACCCCCTTCCTCGTCTGTTAGTATTATTTGTTCTTATTTTGCCCCCTGAGAGGCTGAAGGGGAGTGAGGAAGGAGCTGGAAATCGTCCTGCTACCCCATTCGCAGCCCTTGTTGCTGCTCACCCCGTGCTGCAAAGCCCCCAAAACGGGGAAACGCAGAGAGAGGAGATGCAGACACTGAAATCTTTTCGAGTGACCTGGAAAGAACAGGAAAATGATCCCGAAAGGAAAGTCCCCACAGGGGTGAAAATGCCTCCTCCTCAGCCTCCTCCCCAGGCTTTGGCGAGTGGCAGTGTATCTATTTCAAGAGGAAATCAAGGCACGGGGCCATCGGGCAGGTACCCCTTTCCCCCTACCCCTTGCTCTACCCTGTGCTTTGCCACCCCATGTGGCTTTTCACCCCGAATTCCCAGGTCCCCTCATATGGGAAAGAAATCAGGACACAGCGAACCTGCCAGCAGGTGCTTGTCCAGCCTGGATGAACTCCTGAGTGAGCTTTGCAGGGGCTTCATGGGTCAAGGGATGTGACTGGGACACAGCTCAGAGAAGTTGCAGCATGCCCAGTTGTTTCCCACTGCCAGTCCCTGGCACACGGGGAAGTTGATCCAATGGTTTTTCTTGCTGCTGCATTTTATGGGGCACTTCTCCTTCCTGCAAAGCCATCCCAGCCAGGCTGGGATGGAAGCACCATACCAGTAGTATTTCCCATTAACTGCAGCTTGGTGCTCATGAGGGTTGGAAAGCCACCTCTGAGAGGCATTTACCCTGCTAGGACACAGGATCTCCAGGAGGGTGACAAGACCAAAAATCCCCAGTCAAACATCTTTGCCCAACTCATCCCTACAACCTGCCCAGAGGAATATATTTAGCTGCTCAATTCCTTTATGATTCTGACCCCCTGACATGGGCTGCAGGGCTGCGGTGGCTTTGCTTTGACTGATGGTGGATTTCCTCTCTGCTCTGCCAGAAAAACCAGAGCTGGGAAGGCATTTCCTCAGGCTGGCTGCTGCTGCCCCATCTAACCCCAAAAGCCAAAAGCAGGCGAGGGGGAAACCCATCAGGGATCCCAAGCTGGGGTGTTTGTGCAGGTAGGCAGCGCTCGACCACGTGCCTGGGTGTTCCTATTGACTCTTGTCAGATTAGAGGTGATGGAGAGAGCAGTATGTAAATCTGAGCTGTGCGGGCTCAGCATCCGCCTGGGCTTCCTGGTCTCTGTGCACAGCAGCAGGATCCCTGCGGTTCTGGTTTCTGGTGGGTAAGGGTGATCTGAGGGTCTGGAGAGGTGGGAGCTGCCAGTTTGACTAGCAGCAGGAGCAGCAAAAGTGCCCTTTCCTGAGCTTTTCCCCGGGACCGAATTAAAACCCTGCGGAAGCAACAACATTTTCCAAAGGAACTGATTAAATCTATTAAGCTATTTACAAGTGGGCTCGATCAGAGCTGCGTTATCTGGGAATACAACAGGAAGGCAACTTCTCTTAAATCTAAAAGGCGCAGGAGATTTCCTGGTCTGGGGACAGATTTATAAACCCTTTACGCACACACACACGCAGGCCGGCGCAGAGCGACTGCCTTTCATCTGTGTTTTGGAGCCGGGCACAGCCTGTGCTGTCCCAGGCGCTGCACAGCAGGCTCTGGTTCTCTCTGAAGGTCCTGTCTCGTGCCTTGAAGTGCTGAGATGGGGCAGGGAGAGGATGCCAGATCCTCTGTTCTGTTCTGAACAGGTCTCCCTGGTGCCTTTTGCGTATCGGAGTTCATAGATTCATAGAATGGTTTTGGGTTGGAAGGGACCTTAAAGATCATCTAGTTCCATCCTCCCAGCCATGGACACCTTCCACTAGCCCAGGTTGCTCAAGGCCTCATCCAACGTGGCCTGGAATACCTCCAGGAAGGGGGCATCCACGACCTCTCTAGGCACCCCAGTCCAGTGTCTCACCACCCTCACTGTAAAGAATTTCTTTCTAGTCTCCAGTCCAAATCTCCCCTCCTCAAGCTTCGATCCATTCCCTCTCATCCTACCACTACAAGCCCTTGTGAAAAATTCTTTCTCAACTTTCTTTTGCTGCAGAGGTTGGCATCAAGAAGTTGGGGAGAAACTCCATGATTCTTTTTTCATAATTGTAATTTTACATTTTTAATTTTTCCTTTATTGGGGGTTGAAGTGCACTGAAAAAAAGAAACTGGCCCGAGCTGCAAATTTTTACTTGGAATACATTTACATTGGAATACATTACACCTCTTCAGAGTTATTTTTAAAGCCCTAGGATGCCTGAAAAGCACCATTATGATAAAAAAAAAAAAAAAATTAAAAAAAAAAAAAATTCTGTCCCCAAAGGTCACAGAAATTTGGTAGCAGAATACATCCCTTCAAGGGAAAAGGAACAGATAATTCCACTCCTTTGCACAACACAGCGTTTCCAAAGTGCAGCTGTGGGATGGGAGGAAAGTCTGGGTGAGGATAGAGCAGGGACAGGACCGTGTCCACCTCCTGCCTCTCCTGTGGATGCCTGGAGGCTCTCAAAACCTCCTGGGTTTTCCTGTTTCTCACTCTTCCCCTTGCACCAGGGGGGCAGTACCAGCTGATCTTCTCCAGGTAACACAGAATGCCAGCATGGTGGGGGTTGGAAGGGACCTCTGGAGACCATCTAGTCCAACCCCCACAGCTACAGGACAGTGAATTCAGTGTGGCTTTTCAGCCACTCCTGAGAGGAGTGCTGGGACTCCTATGCTGTTGCAGGACAAAGAAGTAGTGCAAAATATTTCTCACTTGGGATTTCTTCCGTGATGGAAACCAGCACCTTCTGCCATGCTACAAGTCAGCATCTTCCTAGGCTCTCCTCCCAGCTGCATTTTGAATGCAAACAATAACACTCACCCACCCCCCTCCATTTCTTTTTTCTTTCTTTCCCCTCCACCTTTCCTTTAGCACCTGGCATTCTGATTGCATTAGTAAGATGGGTTTCATTCTGCACCCTGCCTAAAATGCTGGTTAAACCTGTCCTGTAGGAAGCTCTGTGTTACATAAAGACAGCCAGGGCCATGTGAAAATGCCACCTTTTTTAATTGCAACCGTATCAGGGTAATTAGCAGCAGTCTGGAAAAGCTCATCTCTACTTTTTATTCTGCTTACCTTCCTGATTCTGGTACAAGGCTTACCTGTATCTGGGGCATGGGAAGAAGTAGAGCTCTCCCAGGGCTTTGAGAGCAGGGAAATTATGGCTAAAAAGCTACAAGCTAAAATAGACTGAGCAGACAAAGGGTGGAAGAAAGCTTTGTTCTCCTCGTCTTCACAGATGGGGAACAGTGGCAGCAAGTCCCATGGGTCAAGCAGAAAATCTGTGACTGAACTTTCGCGCCGTACAGACGAGACCATCCCCGTGCCTCAAAAACATCCCCTTCTTGGCGTGGGGCTGACAGCTGGCATCTTACATGGTGGCTCTATTTTCACCACCCCCTGCCCACCCTCCCCCTCCCCACCTCCCNAAATGTGTGAGAAAGTGCAAATCTTGTATTAGCTCAATATTCACATGGTCCTTAATTATTGATGGAACTCTCTCCTCCCAAGGGCAGCTTTGGCAGAGGCAGCTGGGGGTTCCCAGCAGAAAAGGCAGCTCTCAGCGGTGCAGCTCCCAGCTGCTTTGCCACCGAGGCAGGAGAACCAACCCTGCCCACCACCCATCCTCCCTGGGGCCACCACGTTTTCCCCAAGGGTTGGTACCACAACCAGATATTTGCTAGGAGGAGAAACTGAAGCGTTCCCATCGTGCAGCCTGCTTCCAAAAAATGTAGACACAAACCTCACCCCAACCCCAAAATTTTTTAAGCACATACACTCCAAAATGCTGAATATTTCTGCTTACCGTAGGTTTAGCAGTTACCAAAAAAAAAAAAACCCAACAAAAAAACAACCCAACCAACCAAACCCCCCCCAGAAAACCAAACAAAAGCTCTCCTCACTCCATATATATTGGTCCCTTTAGGTTAAAAGGAACTAGAAGAATTTTTCTCTTATGCTTAAAAAAAATATGAAATTGGATTAAGATAAGAAAAAGCAAACAAAGATTTGAGTGACTCAGAAGCAGAATTTAAGTTTTGACTTGCTGGGAAATCAAGCTTTGATTTGGCTTTGGAACAATCTTCCAACTTCTGCCACCACAGAAGTTTGTATTTCAACCATTTTTTGCCCATCCCACATCACTAAGCATTTGCTTATACAAGGAGAAGTTTGCTTATCCCTGCATGGGATAGGTAAGGAGCTGTGGTTATTGTCCCAGTCTCCTGTGAGCTCAGATCACAGAATGGTGGGGGTCAGAAGGGACCTCTGGAGATCACCTAGTTCACCCCCCACTGCTAGAGCAGGATCATTTGCAGCACGTTGCCCAGGATCATGTCTAAGAGGGTTTGGAATCTCTCCAGAGAAGGAGACTCCAAACCCCTCTGGGCAGCCTTCTCCAGTGCTCTGGCACCCATGCAGGAAAGATGTTCTTCCTTCTGGTCAGCTGGAACTTCCTGTGTTCCAGGTTGTGCCCACTGCCCCTTGTCCTGTCACTGGGCACCACTGAAAAGAGTCTGATCTCTTGATACCCAGCTTTTAGATACTGTTAAGCACTGAGAAGACTCCTTCTCAGTCTTCCCCAGGCTTAACAGCCCCAGGTCTCCCAGCCTTTCCTCCTCACAGAGATGCTCCAGGCCTCTCAGCATCTTTCTATCCTCTGCTGCACTCTCTCCAGTAGTTCCCTGTCTCTCTTGAACTGGGGAGCCCAGAACTGGACACAAGACTCCAGATGTGTGGCCTCATTAGGGCAGAGTAGAGGGAGAAGAGAACCTGCCCCAACCTTGGCCACTAACACCATGCAAAGGAGATTTAGAATCCTTCACATCACAACCACATGCTGCCCTGGAAAAAGGAGGAATGAGGCAAAGGACTGCTTTAGCTGCCAGCAATGCCCACACTGTTTGAGCACCACATCATTAGAAGATCTTTTCTAGAGATAGGCACGATGCTACAGTGTTTCCAATAGACCTTGTGTGGTTTTCCTCTCCTCTTGGAGCTTCCTTCCTCCCCTTAGTGCTGGCAGATTTGGAGGTTTTGTGACGTAAGTTGTTTCTTTTGAAGATGGATGCTTCAAGAACTTCAATCTTGTGTGTTTAAACAGGAGAAAACTGGTTAATTACATTGGTGAATTCAGCTGATTTTCTTTGCCTGGGGCTTAAAGCAAAACTTCATTAATTGAACATGAAGCTGAACTGTTCCCAAAGGCCTTTCACAGAATCCCAGAATGGTGGGGGTTGGAGATCGTCTAGTTCAAGCTCCCTAATAAAGCAGGTTCACCCAGAGCAGGCTGCACAAGATCAAGCCCAGGTGGGTTTTGAATCTCTCCAGAGGAGACTCCACAGTCTCTGTAAGTTGCCCGTTCTAATGCTCTGTCATCCTCACAATGAAGAAGTTTCTCCTCCTTCCTGTCTTCCAGTTTGTTCCTGTTGCCCCTTCAGCCTGGAGAGAACAGCAGCCGACGAGGAGACCTTGAAGTGGCCTTCAAGTATCTGAAGGGAGCCTACAGGAGGGTTGGGGAGGGACTATTGACAAGGTCTTGTAATGACAGGATGAGGAGGAATGGGTCTAAACTGGCAGAGGGGAGATTGAAACTGAATGTTAGGAGAAATTTCTTTGTAGTGAGGGTGGTGAGACACTGGCACAGGTTGCCCAGGGAGGTTGTGGCTGCTCCTTCCCTGGAGGTGTTCAGGGCCAGGCTGGATGAAGCCTTAAGCGACCTGTCCTAGTGGGAGGTGTCCCTGCCTATGGCAGGGGGTTGGAACTGGATGAGCTTTGAGGTCCCTTCCAACCTGAACCATTCTGTGATCTGTTGCTGGACACCACTGAAAAGTCTGACCCTCCTCTTCACATCCATCCTTTAGATAGATATTGATAAGCACTGATAAGGTAAGGAAATACTTCAATTTAACAAAGCAGCTGCATCTCAGATAGCATCCAGTGGACTGAAATTCACACAGATGTAAGGATAGGTGGTCCTGAAATCATAATGGGTTGTCTTGAAGTGTGTATTTAATAGTCTCATGGTTCTGTTTTAAATGAACCCTGGTTTTTACTACTTCAGCTTTACACTGGTTGTATGTAAAGGACTAGAGCTAGCATGTCTTGGAAAGAAATGTGAGGAACTCTGCCTGTTCCACACACTGGGGTTATGAAATCATACAATCATTTTGGTTGGAAGAGACCTTTAATATCATCAAGGCCAACTGTTAACTTAGCACTGCCAGACCACTAAAACATGGCCCCCAGCACTACTTCTACACAGCTTCTAAACCCCTCCAGGGGTGCTGACTTCATCACTTCCCCAGGCAACCTGTTCCAGGACTTGGCACTGCTTTCATCGAAGACACTTTTCCTGCTGTCCCCCTGGCACAACTTTAGTTTCCTCTGGTCCTATAGTCTGTTACTTGTTACACAGCATGCAGCACTGCAACCTTCCCATCCTTGGCTTGAAGGAAGGCTCTGCAGTCAGACACAAGCAAGACCAAATCAGGTGATGCCCAGAACTCATTCAGACTCTGGTGCAGTGCTGGCAACAGGAGGTCATTCAGACTCTGGTGCAGTGCTGGCAACAGGAGGTCATTCAGATTCTGGTGCAGTGCTGGCAACAGAAGGTCATTCAGATTCTGGTCCAGTGCTGGCAACAGGTCATTCAGACTCTGGTCCAGTGCTGGCAACAGGCTGGTTTCCCTCAGCCTCTGCCTTCTGGAGTGGAGCTGGTATTTACAGCAGGTATTTAGAAGCACAAAGCACACATATATATTGCTGCTCACAGCACTGCAACTGCAAATCACCCAGCTTGGCATGTAGCAGCCTTCACACCAACAGTTAATTTCAAGGCTCAAAGTGAAGAAAGGAAGTGACTCCCAAGAAACCATCATCTCCATAAGGCTCCCAATGTGAAGGGGAACATTTTCAATGTCACTGTTGATCTAGGAGAACTGGAACTGGAAACATTATGAGTGCCTGTGTTTTGTGTGCATCATTCTCCGTTAGCAAGTGAAAGCAGAGTGGTGACTCTCAGTTTCCTACTTTCCAGGTACATCATTTTGTGCTGCAAGGTGTTAAGTACAATGCACAAACACTCAGCAGAAGTCTTTGTTGTTTATAAAATCCTCTTTTCAGAGAGATGAAACAGAGTCATTTGTCTTACACTCTGCCAACTGCATCAGTTGGGCAATGATGCAATTCCTTTTTCTTATGCTTTCTAAAAAAGACTCTTCTTGCCAAACCAGAGTTTGGTTAGAACTGGACTCCCAACCCACTACAAACAACAACAAAATAAATATTTATTACTTTGAAACACATTCCTGTTGGTTCAGTCACCCATTTCACTAGACAGGGTCTGGGCTGCTAAGGAGAGCATTTTTGTCAAGCAATGCAAAGTTGGCTGACCACTAACACACAGAGAGCAGCTCCACAAAGTGTTTCAAATGCAACTCTACTTTTCCCCCCTCCTACAACCCATATTCTGCACATGCAATTTCTCTTTTGAGCTTGATGCATATAAAAATCTCCCATTTCCTGGGATAAGGTGGAATTCCTACCTCCTCTTGTAGAATCTTCTCTTTGTAGCTGATATTTCACTCTGAGGCAGATTTAAATCTTAGCTCTACTGTATTTAACTGTAGTAACACCACCAACTATATATATATAAAAAAAAATCCTGTTTTTATTCTGTCAATAACTAACACTGGAATAAGGCCAAGAATTAGCACATAGAAACTAAAGGAAGATTAATGCACAGAACAAACAAACCCAGCAGCACTTGGAGAAGGAAATCTTGTTCCTTAGCTAGCACCTTTTAAAACCAAAATCCCAGAGAGGCTGCAAAATTTAGCTGCTTAAGAGTTAAAAAAAAAATAAAAATCATTGGAAACAGTCAGGCTTTTGGCTTCCAACAACAAGAAAAAGCAAGAAATTGGTGGGCAAGAAAGTGGTGGGCAAGAAAGTGGTGGGCAAGAAATTAGAAGGGCTGCTTTGCAGTGGACCCACAAAACTTAGGATGCTTCAATGCAATAAACAAGATTATTTTGCTGTCTTCATCCACTGAGATTGTTATTTTTTTCCACCTCAAATACACAGCTTACAACTCTCTGAGAACCTCCTGGCATTAAGGAGAGTATTTCATTCAAGCAAATAAGCCCAAAATATAGAATCACAGCATGGTACAGGTTGGAAGGGACCTCTGGAAGTCACACAGTCCAACCTCCCCTGCTAAAGCAGGGTCACCCAGAGCAGGCTGCACAGGATCACATCCAAGTGGGTTTGGAATGCCTCCAGAGCAGACTCCAGACTCTCTGGGCAGCCTGCTCCATGCCTCTGTTGTTCACAGAAAAAAAAAGTTTTTTCTCAAGTTTAGATGGAATCTCCTGGGTTTCAGTTTGTGCTTGCTGCCCCCTGGCCTGTCACTGAACACCACTAAAAAGAGTCTGGCCAACATGCAGCACTAAAATTGAAATGTTACAGGGGTTAAAAACTACTGGGGTGGCATCCTGAAGGGCAGGGACAGGCATCTCATTTTCCCTTACAGTAGGGAAAACTGTAGTAATTTTGCTGCAATGAATGAGCATGTCCTGAGGGCAAGAAAGGTGCACTGCAAACCAAGTTTTCTTAGAAAGGAAGACTCCAGCTGCAACTGAAAACAGCTGAAGCCCTGTGGACTGTGTGCTGCAGACTGAGGTTCATCCACTGGACAACAGAAAAGCAGCTTAAGGGATTTTTCTCATATTAGTATCTGTATCTGGACAATGTTTTTCAAACCGTGTTGGGAAACTCAACTGAGCTAAGACAAAGAAAAAAAAAATAAAATAAAAAGCACCCATTTTATTCAGCAGAGCTGGCCAAAGGCATGCTTTAGATTTTATGCTGAGGAAACAGCCAGGCTCACAGTCAAACAAACAGCTAAAGGAGTCAATTCTGGTCAACAACTCTGGATTATGCCATGATAGTTGGCTGGCTTTCAGGGCTGGGCTGTTCATTTGGCATGGCCAAAGCAGTATCAGAACTAGACTCCAGGACAGTGAAATGTTTCTTCCCATTCCATAGCTTTGCTTCCAAACCCACTCATCCCTTCTGACAGTGCTTGGCTGAGTGGGATTAACATGTCAAAATTCACACAGAATGTTGAAGATCTCCTACAAAACTGCTTATGGCAATGCTGAGTTCCAGCATTACTTATTTCCAGGTTTATAAGCAAGTTTTGATTTGGTTATAAATCTAGATTGCAAGTTTTCCATGTAGAAGTGGCAATATCATCTCATCTGACCAACTGTGCTTTTAAAATCCATTTGGTCTCCTAATTCTAGAAAAAAAAAACCCTTGCTCTATTCAAAAAGTTGTCTTGGGTGTCAGATACATCAGAGAAGGTACTTTCAATATTGCCAGGGAACCAAAGATTTAATTGATACAAACTAGAACACAAGAAGTTCCACCTGAACAGGAGGGAGAACTGTGAGGATGCCAGAACCCTGGATCAGGCTGCCCAGAGACTGTGGAGTCTCCTTCTCTGGAGAGATTCCAAATCCACCTGGCTCTATTCCTGGGCAACCTGCTCTAGGTGACATTGCTTCAGCAGAAGGGTTGGACTAGATGATCTCCAGAGGTCCCTTCCAACCCCTACCATTCATGTTTCACAATCCCATGCAATGCTATGGGCTTGGGCAAGACTTGTTAGACAGCTGCCTGGCAGAAAAGGACCCAAGGGTGCTGGCTGACAGCCAGCTGAGTATGAGGCAGAAGTGTGCCCAGATGGCCAAGAAGCCCAACAGCATCCTAGCCTGTACTGGAAACAGTGCAGTGAGAAGGACTAGGGAGGTGATTGCCTCCCTGTA
>VWYK01089735.1:0-17558 GCA_013399775.1 Semnornis frantzii
ATTTCAACCTATGAGGCACCTGCCCCATGTGTATGCCAAATAAAAGAACAGATAATTATGGGGGTGAGAAGTCCATGTGAAAACATCAAAAAACATCCCAAAGTGTTGCTTTTCCATATTAATTAAACTGGTAGCCCAGTCTCTGCAAAAGCAGATGAAATGCTGCACTTTTTAAAAGAGAGAAAGTTTTAAGCTTAGCAGGCAGATGCAGAAGGATCTGGCCCTCGCTCCATTAGGATACCTCATTCATGGACACCAAAGTTCAGATGTCATTAAGAAACAGAAAAGTGATTATAGTATGGGCCTGAATAAAAGCCATATATCTTCATAAAGAAGATAGAATGTGCATAGACATCTTAATTTGCTGCCATAAAGCATGCCTTTTTCCTTCACAGTATGTCACAGCTATGTGCCAATAGCACCAGGTGCCTCTGAACTACAAGCCCCAAGCTGAGGCAAAGGGCTTTAGGAGTGTCACTTTCACACTTAGTGCCAGCCAGGATATATACTCAAATGTCTCTTGCCTCTCTAAATAATCAAAATGCCACTCTTGATGGAAAAGTTTCACACTTATTTTTCCCTTCCTAATTTTGGTCTTTCAGTCTAGTATCACTCTCAATATTTATGTTTGCCTATTTTATACCATGAATGTAAGCATCTTCAAACATGCAGTGTTCTTTCTGACTTAATTTCTTTAAAGTTCATATTATACTCTTTTCTCCACTCTTTACTACTTCTTGAAAAATACAGCTCAAATCAGCTATGAATACGGTGGGCAGGATTAATAGGATCACATCGACATGCAAAATATGATACAGCATTATTCATGTCTTTCACAACTATAATTATATCACATCAGAATTTTAGTTGCAGGTCTATCCTTCATGTTTGTTTGGGTTTTTTAAATAACAGAACATAATTTAAAATCTTGTACAAATCAATGGGATATGAGAATGCCTTTCAAAACAACGCTGCTCTTTCAGGCTTTACTGTATTAGAGCCTTTCTGTCCTGTCCCACAAGCTTTTTTGTGAGAGCGCTGCCACTGAAGCAGAGAATTATTTATTTGAATAATGGTCAAGGAATTTAAATATTTAAGATGTGATCATGTTCATTACCAAATTTAAGTTATTCCACAGGCATTCTGCAATCTATTGAGGCAGGCAAAATCCTTCGGCCAAGGACAGTAAAAGATCCACTTTTGAAGAACTTTATCATGAGTATCTGACAAAAAAAAAATAGGAGTGGCAAAGCAAAGTCCTTACAAGGTCTTTGAAAACGAAATATATACCAGCTCTGATGATTCCTCTCAAGTTGTACATGAAAAAAAATTAATTCCCTAATTGCATATTACAGTAACATGAAGGAAATCACAAGAGGTTGTTGCCACTATCACTAGTACTGTTACTGGGGATCAAAAGGATATGAGCTGCTAACAGCCCCCTAAGTAAATCCTCCCTTGATTTAGTATTTTATATGCCACTTATATGTACTAGGGACTATTTTGCTAAAATATCTTCTCTGCCATCTCCCTGCACCTAACTGCATAAGTGGTAGTGTGCTGGTTTGAGCTAATTGGAATATTTTAATAGAGAAAATTATACTGTAGGCTGTGAAGGTAAAACCATGGTGATGTCTACTTCACTCATAGGCTTGCTGCGATGTTTAGGTATAAGAAAACCAAAACAAAAAGATAAGAGTCTCTCGAGCGGGCAGTCTGGGTCACAAGGGACTTGCTTGCTGCTTGGGTATTGGGCTAGCAGCTCCTCAGGCAGGGCTTCTTGAGCTAGCAGCTCTGGCTTCTCCTCTCGGCTGAATAACTTCACTAACCACTTTTCTTCTAATCCTCCCCAGCCGATCCTCCTTGCACTTAAGCCAAACCTTGGGGTAAGGTGTGGGAGTGGGGAGAAGGTGGAAGGGTGGTTGGGAGCCCCTCCTGGGGTCTCTGATTTCTGGGAGGGGTGTTGTGTGTCTGTATTACCTTAAACTTGTATATTTCTGTAAATATTCCTGTATATACTGTATATATTTGCTTGTATAATGTGCTGAGCTGTAAATATAGCTTCATCTCTTAACTTCCAGCCGGCTGAGTATTAGTCTGGGTCATTTTAAAGTGTGGGGGGCAGGGAACTCCCAAACCGTCACAGGTAACTAACTGCTTAACCAGTAGGTTTACACGTTAATTTCTTTACTTTTCAGCTACTTCAAAAAGTTTCACTCATTGCCTCTGTGTACACTGTGTGTGAATGTGCACATCCTTAACAGATGGCTCATGGTCAACCTTCCATCCACCAGGACCCCCAGGTCCTTTTTCCCTTTGCTGCGTTCCAACAGGTCAGTTCCCAACCTATACTGATCCATGGGGTTGTTCTTTCTCAGGTGCAAGACTCTACATTTGCCCTTGTTGAACTTTACTGATTTTTTCCCTGCTCAACTCTCCAGCCTGTCTAAGTCTCACTGAACGGCAACACAATCCTCCAGTGCAGCAGCTACTCCACCCAGCTTTGTGTCATCAGTAAACTTGCTGACAGTGCGCTCTGTGCCCTCATCCAGGTCACTGATGAATATATTGAACAGAACTGGTTCCAGTACTGACCCCTGAGGTACTCCACTAGTTACAGGCCTCAAATTAGACTCCATTCCATTGACCACAACTCTCTTTCTTTCTTTCAACCACTTCACAATCCACGTCACTACCTGATCGTCCAGACCACACTACCTCAGTTTAGCTGCAAGTATACCGTGGAATCCTTATATCTAGTCTAAATCTACCTTCTCCTCAGTTAAAACTATTATCCCTTCTCCTGTTGCAACAAATCCTGCTAAAATGTCTGTACCCATCTTTCTTATAAGCTTCTTTTAAGTACTGAAATGCTGCAATAAGATCTCCCTGGAGCTTTCTCCAAGCTGAATAATCCCAACTCCCTCAACCTGTCTTCACAGGAGAGGTGCTTCAGCCCCCTAATCTTCTTCAAGGCCCACTTTTGGACCCACTCCATAAAGTCCATGTCTTTCCTGCGTTGCAGGCTCCAGAGCTAGACATGGTACTCTGCAGTACTGGTGAAAGCCCAGAGTGCAGCAGAGAGGGAGAATTGCTTCCCTTGGCCTGTTGGCTATGCTTCTTTTGATGCGGCTTAGGACAAAATAGGCTTTTTTGTTATTCGTTGGGTTTGGGTTTTTTTTTGTTTGTGGGGTTTTTTTTATTCTTTTTGTCTGTGTCACATCCGTATTTTATTGTATTTTTAAGAAACCATGTAAATGTAACAGAGAAGGAGACACAAAAGGAAATAATAATTCAAGAATCTACAAAGCAATACAATTACTCAGACTGTGTATACAATTCAATGATTTGAAACATTTTCATTTTTATAAATCAGTAAAATCATAAAGCTTCAACTCCTACTCAGCGTAGTCTGGACTGCAAAAAATTATAATGTAAATTATATGTGATGGAACTTTACAAGTGTAGCTTTATGTGCATTATACTATTAGGGAATAATGATCAAATATATCTATAAAATTAACTGGAAATTAACAGGGAAAATGAACAAACAAACAAACAAACAAAAACCACAACTAAACACCAGAAAATTCAGCCTGTAACAAATATGAGATGGTCAGCCACAGAGCACTCACTCACAGCAAAGACTGAGAATTAGTCAAACTGCTACCAATCAATCTTCTCCCTGGCCTGCATTTGCAGAACCACCAGAGTTATTTTGCTGGTACATACACATTTAGTGGTTAGTCCTCACTTTATTTCTTGATATCAAAAAGATGAAAAAGCCACATGTGATGGTTTGGGAGTTCCCTGCCCCCCCACACTTTAAAATGACCCAGACTAGACCTCAGCTGGAGCTGGAAGTTAAGAGATGAAGTTCTATTTACAGCTCAGCACAATATACAAGCAAATATATACAGTATATACAGGAATATTTACAGAAATANCATATCAAAAGACAAAATTAGTTTTTTAAAATTACAGTGAGTAGAAAGCAAAAAGGGCAATAGGGGCATCAAACCAGACGCCAAATCATGTAGTGATTTTTCCATCAGTAAAATTACTATGTCACACTTCCCAATCCTTCTAGTTGGTTTTGATCCACATTTGTGTGAAAGAGCCTGTTTTCAGGTTGTGGTGGCTTGAATCCTGCTATGTGAAAGGTGCCCTGCAATGCTGTTCTGTCACTCCCCCTCCTTGGCTGGACAAGAGAAAGAAAATATACCAAAAGGGTCATGAGTAAAAACAAGGACAAGAAGATCACTCAGCAATTGCTGTCACAGACAAAACAGACTTGACTCAGGAAATTTATCTTAATTTATTGGTAATTAGAAATCAGAACAGGGTAAAATGAGAAATAAAAAACAAACATGAAAACACCTTCCCTCCATCTCTCTTCTTCTCAGGCTCAGCTTCACTGCTGATTTCTCTACCTTTTCCTCCTCAGTAGCACAGGGGACAGGGAATAGTGGTTGTCTCTCCCTCTCCTTTCTCCTCAGGAGAAGGATCTTCACACTTGCTCCCTGCTCCAGCATGGTATCCCTCTCATGACAGACAGTTCTCCATTAACTGTTCCAGCATGAGTTTTTCCCGTGGAATGCAGTCCTCTAGAAACAAACTGCTCCAGCGTGGGTTCCCTCTGGGGTTACAAGTCCTGACAGCAAACCACGGGTCCACAGGAAGCCCTTCCTCACCATTGTTTGTACCGTGAGCTGCAGGGGAATCTCTGCTCTGGCATCTGGAGCACCTCCTCCCCCTCCTTCTTCACTGACCTTGGTGTCTGCAGAGTTGTTTCTCTCACGTATTATTACTCCTCTCTTCTGACTGCCACTGCTTTTCTCTACTTATTTTTTTGCTTTTAAATATATTATTGCAGAGGTTCTATCACCCTCTCAGATGGGCTCAGCCTTGGCACTGTTTTTGTCAGACACAGGAGAAGCTTCTAGCAGCTTCTCGCAGAAGTCATCAGTGTAGTTCCACCTACCAAAACCCTGCCATGTAAACCAAATACGCAGGTGGTTGTCATAAACAGCTCCTGCAATGGCTCTCACCTACTTAGCAGAGTAGTCCAGTGCATGAAGTTGTCATCTAATGAACTGTTAAAAACCTCAGTCTGCAAGGCAGCACAGTGCAATTCAAACCAAGGTGTCACAGCTTGCTCTGCAGATGCTCTTCCATCAGTAATTAAGAAGTGATAATTGCAACAGAACTGAGGAATCCTGTCTGAAATGAACACATCTCAGTTTGGTTTGTCACTTAGCTGGGGAATGTCATTCTTTCCAGTGTTGCTTCAAATTTACTGCATCATTTCTAGTCACATCTTCGTGGAATCACAAGTCCACCCATACTGTGCCTTAACTGTGTTTCTATAGTAACTTCTTACAACTTGTTCACATCTCGACGTGTAACAGATGGGAACATGTGATGTGTGAGCAGGCTGTGTGACAGTAGACAATACTGAGGAACTGTCTCTGTACTACAGATACATTAATGTGAAAATTACAACGAAATACTGGAAGTGAACAAAACAGAGAAATGGTCAGAAGAAAGGGTCAGAAGAAAAAGCACTTCAATGCAATTTATTTTGAATATTATTTCTCCATGTTTGGACCTGATACCCTCCATCATCAGCATGTTTTGTTCCATTAAAAGACTGCCCTTCGGACACCAGAGGTAAAGAGTGACATACATAAGGATGCAACTCTCGCAAATTCATATTTTTTTCTAGTATTCACTGATGCCATCTGCTGGACTCCCATCTTTACCATTAAAATCCTCTCCTTGTTCCAGGTGGGAATTCCAGGTAATGCTCTGTATGTGATGGCTTTTGTTAAAGATTCTATTAAAAACAAACCAATTCTGTCAGAGAAATGAGTATTGTTGATGAGTAAGCACTGCCCACGATACTTCTCTTTTTCTACATTCAGAAATTGAGCTTTATAGTACACACATACAATCCTCAACCCATGTAGGTAGGTGAGAATCAGAACAGCCTATAAAGTGAAGAGGTTCTCCTCTGATACAGCTATAAAATTCCACAGTAATATATATGAGAAAACTAATTTGAAAATCAGGAAAACCAAACTACCACAGGAGGGTCTATAAGCGACCCAGACATTGTATCTCTATGTGCAAGCAATGATTTTCAGGGGTTCCTGAGGCGGCTGCAAGCCTGCAAATAGCCCTGCAGTTGCTAACAGATACCATGGTACAAAAAACATCCTACTTTCCCCATTATAATTCTAGCAAAATTGATACCCCACGTTTGTAGAAAGTTGGGTAAACAATTCTTCATAGTATGAAATGCGTTTTTAAAATGTAGTAAATTGTCAATGGTTTTCTCACAAAATCTATTCACCTGCATTGGGAGCACTGAATTGCATTTGCATGGTCAGGAGAAAAGTGATTATACATAGTTGTTAAAAAAAACACCATGAGGTGTTCAAAAGATGTACAACTGCCTGATGTGGGCTTCACAATGGTGAGGCTCTACACAACCTAGTTTGTGGCCCTCTGTGCAAACCATTTCACCTCTCCGTACTCCAAGTCCCCCACTGTGAAAAATGTAATAACAATGTCTTTTGTAAGGTATTTTGTAAGGTATTTTGAAACCTAATGATGAAAGCAGCATGTAAAAAGAGGTATAGGATTTGAATTTATATTAAATACTGTACTAAAGAGAGGTAAATCAAGAGCAGCGTGCCCAGCAGGGCAAGAGAGGTGATTCTGCCCCTTTGCTCTGCTCTCGTCAGACCCCATCTGGAGTACTGTGTGCAGTTCTGGAGCCCTCAGCACAGGAAGGACATGGAACTGTTGGAGCAGGTCCAGAGGAGGGCCACAAAGATGATCAAAGGGCTGCAACAGCTCTCCTGTGAGGACAGGCTACAAGAGTTTGGGTTCTGCAGCCTGGAGAAGAGAAGGCTTCAAGGAGACCTTACAGTAGCCTTCCAGTACCTGAAGGAGGCCTACAGGAAGGCTGGGGAGGGACTATTTACAAGGTCTTGTAATGACAGGATGAGGGGCAATGGGTTTAAAGTGGCAGAGGGGAGATTTAGACTGGATGTTAGGAGGAAGTTCTTTACAGTGAGGGTGGTGAGACACTGGCACAGGCTGCCCTGGGAGGTTGTGGCTGCTCCCTCCCTGGAGGTGTGGAAGGACAGGTTGGACGAGGCCTTGAGTGACCTATTCTAGTGGGAGGTGTCCCTGCCTATGGGAGGAGGTTGGAACTAGATGATCCTTGAGGTCCCTTCCAATCTTACCATTCTGTGATTCTATGAAATTTTAGTTCATATTTAGCACCTTAATTAAATTCCAGTAGATACAGAGAAAGATACTCTCTGATGAAAAGTGAAGAGTTTCTAACCCTTCTTAAGAAAACCACGAAAGTTCAAAAACTCAATGAAAACTACAAAAAGCAGTGTTGAATTCAAGGCCCTTTCTTGTAAAAATAATAATATGGTAGAGTTCTCCCAAAAAAATTATATAAAGTGACATGACAGAAAGTAAAATGAAGGACAGAAAGTAAAAATGACAGAAAGTTAAAGTTGCTTCTTTAGCACTCCTACAACAGAGCACATGAAGCATCTTACCTTTTCTCCTAAACATTATCCCTTCTGGGTTAGCGATACTTGTTCTGCCAATACACAGTGCAACAAACCCCATTCTCCTTACATTCACAACCAGTTTCTTTAAGGAGAAGCTGAAGCAGTCACTGGATGGTCGTTGAAGGAATTTGTCAAAAATGCCAGAGAAACTTCAGCACTTGAGTCATGCAAACAGACAATTCCTTTATCCACAGCTCTTAATTTATGCTTGTATTTGGAAAACAAATAAAAAACACAAAAAAAAGAAAACAAACAAACAAATGAAAACAACAACAAACACCCAAACAAACAAAAAAGAGAAGATAACTCCTAAGGATAGCACTAACTTTCATTCAGCAGTCTACAAGCGGCTGTTCCTCAGTGAAATAACAGAAATAGGACCTAACTGCCTTACAGCTGCATTAATCTCTGTGAGGTTCACATGCAGGCTCTTTTTTGCCATTATCACTTCTGCATTCATTTTCCTGGAAAATAAAATCACAACTCTTGCATTCCTCATAGGAGATTTCTATTGCATATTGAAATGCAGACAGACTCTGCACTGGGGATAAAACTGGCAATATGTAAAATATTCATGCCTCTTCCCCACAGAGTCAGTGTATTTGTGCTTTTTAGCTACAGTCTTCATATAATATACAGATGAAGGGAAGTGACCTTTGTCTCATTTGGTCTGCATTAACAATTTCAAGATTTCTCCCTGTGGAGAGGTGTTTCTCCGGGGATGGAAGTCCTTGGTGGGAGAAGCCAAGAACACTCTATGCAACATGTAAGTCTCTATTAACCTTGTAAGATTTGGATAAGTGAGCTCTGCAGACTGGTGAATATCTCTTTGTGCACATAAAGTCACTACTCAAGACTGCAAGACCCAAGCAGTGTTATTACAATATTTTTAAGGTACTGAAAGTGAAGTGAAACTTCCTGTGTAAGCAACAGAGCCCAGACCAAAATATCAATTAAATAATGAAGCTCTCAGAACAACTCTTGAAAGCAGCCAATTCAGTTTTCATTGCATCAGGTTTTACGAAGCATAGGCATCCAGGCAGCATGGGTAAGCACGTGCTTGGGGGAGTATTTATGGGACTGAGGCACTTGCAAGGAAGAACAAGTCCTCGTTATTAGCTATGTTTTCATAACCATCTTATATAAGCCACCTAATATATAAATAGCTATATTTTGATTTTATTGCATATGAGCTGCCTAGATCTTATAAACAGATGAACCAAACTATCAGAAAAAGAGTAAAGCAATATTTTTAGGCAAACTTTTAACTTTTCTAAACACTTAATAAAGAAAGCTCCTGGAAATGTTTTAGAAGCTCCACTTCCTAAAGTGTCATCAAACAAAAGGAGTTTGGAGCCATGCGAAGGATCCATAAAGGGAAGAAACTCCCCATGTATATGGGAACATCAAGAAAATGAGGAGGGGCCTGGAGAGTTAATGTTTCTCAGCTGAGATGACTAGACTGAGTATGTGCTTCTGGCCCACCCAGTCTGTGAAATACTACAGATATGTTTGAACCACCATGCAGGCAGGAAGTCAAGTCCAATAGTAAGGTCACTGTACTGTGGCAGTGAGACCAACTGCAAGGTTTTGACCCAAGTATTCACAGAACATACACTTCAACATGCAGTTCTGTCATAACAAATCTATATTTCCATTGAGATATCAGAAGATGCTCTCAGTGGCCACTAAACCTACTTTCCAGTACTGACCAACCCATTGGGTGCCTTAATTTGATAGAGCCTTGCGCTGGTTTGAGGCTAATTGGAATATTTTTATGAAAATAATTAGATTATAGGCTGTGAAAAGTAAAACAATGGTGATGTCTACTTCACTCAGGGGCTTGCTGAGATGTATAAGAACAAGAACACAAACACAGATAAGACAGTCTCTCAGTCCCTCACTCAGAGAGCCTTGGGCTCTCTAGCTGTTTTTGGTCTTGGCCTCTCTGCTGAGTAACCTAACTAACCACCCTACTTCTAATCCCCCTGGCCAATCCTCCAAACTCATTTTGTGCATAAGGCAAGCTGTGGAGTTAGGTAGAGGGGTGGGAAGAGGGTGGAAGGGTGGTCGGGAGCCCCTACTGGGGACTCTAATTTCTGGGAGGGGTATTGTGTTTCTCTATTACCTTTTACTTGTATATTTCTGTAAATATTCCTGTATATAGTGTATATATCTGCTTGTATATTGTGCTAAGCTGCAAATATAGCTTCATTCCTTAACTTCCAGCCAGCTGAGTCTAGTCTGGGTGATTCTACAAACTGGGTGGGGGCAGGGAACTCCCAAACCATCATGAGCATGTAGTGCTTGGCCTGAACAGCCCCTGGAGCCTCCTGGGTTCAGCACGTGCCTGGTAATGGCAAGACAGGAGCTCGGGGTAGAGGAGCTGTAGTAGCTTGCTGGTTTGTATCAGTGGTTTCTCTGCTCATAGTTGCAAAGACGAAGTAGGTTCTGGCTCTTTTAGGTGCTATAGGAAGTGCCTTTCCTCAGACACAGTAGGACTTTGGATACATCCAGGCTATTATAGTTACCTGGGTCCTCCTTCTTACCCTTTTTGAAGATTGGAGTGATGTTTGCCCTCCCCCAGTCTCCCTCTCTGGAGATATTCAAGACCCAGTTGGACACATTCCTGTATGATCTGGTATAGGTGGTCCTGCTCTGGCAGTGGGGCTGGACTGGATAAGCTTTCGAGCTCACATCCAACCCCTAACATTCTATGATTCGATGATTGTGATGGATGGGGATGCCAGGGAAGGAGCAGAGCAGCCTCACTGTAGGTACTGTGGAAGGAGTGGCTACATGCTGTGGCAGAAGTCAGAAGGCAGCACCTCAGTGAGGCTGCTCAGCCACTTAAGATTCATGTTACCTCTGCAAACAGAGGTGTTGCCAGCTACCCATACAGATTTCATGTGGCTGCCCTGCAGAAGCAACCTCCTCCCATGCACTCACTCCTGACATACCAACTGTTGCACCTTTGTGTAACAACCCACGTGCATTGCATCAGCCAAATAGTGGGGATGGGAAGGAAGACTGGTCTTGAATACACCTCTCTGGGCACCTTTCTAGGGTAATGTTTTTCTCTCCTTGAGAAAATCTTCACCTAAAGTGATTCTTTCTCTTGAATTTTAGGATAAACTAAATTTGTCCATCCAAATTTGATTTAAAAAAGACAGATACTTTTCCACATTCATTGATAATTTGTTCCAACAGATTATTTTTTAAAGTATATAATTTATTAAAATAAATAAATTAAATAAAATTTGTTTTTTCTGGACTTGCACTCAAAGTAATTGAATTCTCTATGAATATGAGAGAAAAAAAAGTTTCCTTTTTCTAAGATGTCTCAAATGTCTAAGATTCATTGTTAATCCTCAAAAGCTTTTATTGTTTTTACTTTTTGCAACAGTACTATTCATTTTTCCAGAAGTTGCAAACTTTGATGGCCTTGCCCTCCTCTGGTAACATGTAAAACAACAACAGACAAATTGTTAAATGCAAAAAAAAAAAAATTGAATTATATACAGAATCAGATATTACAGAATTGCACAACCACAAAAAATTAGGTTGGAGGACACATCTGGAGGTATAGTTCAATATCTTAGATCATGCTGGATCAGTTAGAGCATGTTTTGCAGGATCATGTCCATCTTGATTTTGAGTATTTCCAAAGGATGCAGACTCCATAACATCTCTGGGCTGTCTTTTCTAGTGTTCGATCATTGTACAGTAAAGAAATTTTTTTCTCACAATGAAACAAAATTCCCTGTACTAACGTTTGTGCCCATAGTCTCCTGTCCTGTCATCAGGCACCACATAGAAAAGTCTGACCCTGTCTTCTTTGCTCTGCCCCAGGAAACACCTACAGGTGCTTGTAAGATCCTCCATAAGCCTTTGGTTCTCCAGGCTGAACAGTCCCAGTTCTTTCAGCCTCTCCTTGTATGACACATGCTGCAGTCCCTGAATGATCTTCATAGACACCTGTCTTGGTCACAGTTCAGTAGGTACATGTCCCTCCTCTGCTGGGGAGCCCAGCCCTCCAGATACCTCACCAAAGTTGAGCAGAAAGGAACGATCACCTTCACTGACCTGTTGAAAAACTCTTCCTAATGCAGCCTAGGAGGTACTGGGCTTTTTTGCTACAAAGGCAACATTGCTAGCTCATGATCTGCTTGTTTTCCACCAGTCCTTCAGAACTGTCTTCCAGCTGGTGTGTTCCCAGTGTGTCCTTATGGATGCTTTCTCTCCAAGGGCAAGTATTGGTTTTCCCCATTGTTAAACCTTGTGAAATCCCTGTCAGACTACCCAGCCTGTTGAGGTCCCTCTGAAGAGCTGCTCGATCAGCTGTTACATCAACCTCTCTTCCCTGATTTGTATTGTCTGCAAACTCTGTCCCATTGTCCAGGTCATTAATGAAGATATTAAACAGTGTTGGTTAGAGTATTGACCCATGGAGTATTTTACTAGCAACTGGCCTTTGAATGGACTATATGCTTCTCATTCTGGCAGCCCAGTTTCTGGGACAGTTTTATTGTCCATTTATTTATTTCATATTTCATTAGTTTGTCTATGAGATGTTACGACAAACAGTGTCCAAAACCTAGTAAAGTTGAGGTAAACAGCATTCGCTGCTCTCCTTTCATCCACCAAGGCAGTTTTCTCATTGTAGAAGCTTATCAAGTTGGTCAACTACGTTTTTTGTTTCATACAAACGTGCTGACTGCTCCTGGTCATCTGTTTATCTTTCGTATCTGTTTGGAAATGATTTACGGGATTGTTCGCTCCATCATATTCCCAAGGAGCAAGATGGAGCTGAATGACCTGTGAGTCCCTGGAACCTCTTCCTTGATCTCCCTGAATATAGGACCGTTTTGAGTTTGCATGTCAAAATTTTGGTAGCACAGGTGCTACAGAAGAGGTTTCTGTGAGAAGCTGCTAGAAGCTTCCCCTATGTGAAACAGAGCCAACGCCAGTCAACTCCAATATAAACCTGCTGCTGGTCAAGGTCAAGTCCATTGGTGATGGTTGTGGCACCTCTGGAATAACATTTAAGGGAAAATATTGTGAGATGGCAATTGCAGACAAAGAGAGAAGTGACTATTTGCTTATTTTATTTTTTTAAAGAGAAATAACAGAACAAAGAGCTGTCCCTGAATAAATATTGCTCATCCAATCACTGATCATGAAGAACTAAACCCCATTTCTACTCTGTTGTTACTATGATCTGTTTAACAAGCAAATAGCAAAAACATATCAGTTGGCTTTACAACATAACTTTTGGACAGAACACAGCAAGGAATAAAATAATTTCTTGTCCCTAGAGCTAGTATGTTATCAATGACAAATGAAACACAGGAGTAGGAAGTGAAGGCAAACAGTGAAAATTCCAAGTGCAGTTTAATTGTCTGCAATGCAGTGAAGGTTATGAGGTTATGAGCTTGATGACAGCAGAGCACATTCCCCTGTACCATTTATCAGTGAAGGACTCAGAAACTCTGACAGGAAATACTCATACTCAGTTAGATCTCCTAACTGGCATTCTATTATGTTATCTCCCAACTCAAAAGAAAAGATATAATGGATCAGACAGAGCTGGTTGCAGTGATACTAAACTATGTTCGGAGGATGGTGTATTTTAAAACAGGAATTTTAAATCTCTTGCAGAAACCCATTTGATTTAATATTTTCAGTGTTTAGTGTTTTTACAACAAGTATATGCCCTTAGGACAGTTCTAAAATACTGTGCATTATTCATTGTTTGTCCAGGATAGAAACACTTAGTTTTCCTACTCTGAACAATGGCTGTTCAGAAGGCATACTGTAGTATCAACAAAGGCCCCCTCAGGACAGCGCATGAATAATGGAAGAGAAAGTAAAGTTAGCTTCTTTCCTGCCCACATAAATCTACAAAAAGTACTTCAGTATGATAGATGATGGTGATGATGGACTGAATGTTGAACTACATCTCTGCATTCAAGCACACAGATCCTTTAAATAAATTATGTATCAAAAGAAAACCTCTTGATGCTAAAAAAAAACCCAACAAAACCAAAACAAACAAAAAACCAAGGCTGCACCAAAACACATTGTACCAGGTTAGGGTGGATCCCTCCCCTGGTAGGATAAACTCACCACAACACGTATTGGGTTTTGGTTTGGGTTTTTTTTGTGAAGTCAGGAAAAAAAATTATATTTTCTTATAGCTTAAACTAAATATAACAGTGTAGGGAAAAATTACAACGACTACAAGAGTATAATAACCTGAGGGAAGACGGGGAAGGGGTCAAGCGGTGGCGAAAGCAGCAAAAGCAGCAGCAGCAGCCAAAACAGCGGCAGGGGAAGATAGCAGCAGGCGCAGGCGAAGCAGCCGAAGCAGCAAGGGGAAGATACAAGCTGTGCTTCCAGACATAAAGCTTTCGATGCTCCAATGAGATTATATTAACTTATCCATTGTTGTCATTCTATGACCTATCCCCAGAATGTCTGCCTGAGAGCTTCCATCACTAAGTTTTTCTCTGTTTTGAATATATTTTTTTTTATTATTTTTTTTCTTTTTTTTTTTATGTCTGAGGTAGGAATCTAACTCAAACGGCCACACACATTCATGGCTTGGGCTGGTTTCTCGTATTATTCTGCTGTTTAGAAATGAATAATATCAATAGTTTCTGAAAGGTCAAACAAGATGATGTGTTCATTGGTAAGTATTATTTTGATGCTATCTGTTCTGCAGCCTATAAATTTAAGAAAAACAAAGCACGGAGATACCCGTCTCATGTAAGGTAAAATATTGCAATGCTGATTGTGCAGACTAGTTGAAATTTAATTGTTAATCTAATGTCTTTGTTTACAATTTTGCTCTAATTAAAAGTGCAAGTAGCACAACTATCTCCCACATGACATCTCTCCTTCCTTGAAAAGGCTAGTAAGGCCCCTAAAAATTCTGGGACTTCTGCTTGCACCTGAGAACAGAATTTCACAGATTGCCACCAGTCCTGTCGTTTCTGGGCCATGGTACAATCGTAAGGCTTATAGGGACACTATATTTCATCAAGCCAGAAAGCAAGCTAAATGTTTTAATGCAAAGAAGTAACATGCTCTCCTGTTTCAAGGGGTTTTATGATACTTTTTGTCTTCTTTTTTATTTTTAATGCTCCCTGATGTTTTCTGTCTTTTCTCCACCCTCATTTTATTCTGATATTATTTTTCAGTTGTTTTATGTGCACTGATAATAATATTGTGTAACTAAATGAAATGCTGCTTTTCAGAAGCTGGCATTTTAGTTACTTTTGTCTTGCTTTTGCTACCACATATAGAAGGGGGCAAGACAATGACAATGGAGGAATTGGAGAGTAAATAATCTCATTTGTAAAGGTTCACCAAGCAGCACAGCACAAAGGAATTAACAAGATGTTCATGGCGGCTCTTTAGCTCTTTAATCACCTCTGTAATGTGGGAGACTTTCACTGCAAGGGAAAAGATATCTGAAGAAAGACTTTTACTAGAGATATTGTTTTGCCTTCATGATGCCATTAGTAAAAATAACAGCCCTTGGATTTAATTTCCGCTTAACAACTAATGTCTCTTACACATTCTTAGAGATCACACCTCTAAGGCTGTTTTAAGGATCTCCTTGTCGACTGCCCTAAGCAAATTTACCACATACCTCTTGATAGACCCTCTGGCACTAAAAAATGTACTGCCAGGTTTTGTGGCATCCATAATAAGTCCCCACTGACCTTGGCCCTAATTCACACTTCCCTCATCACACCCTAGGATGCCACGAGGATGCTCCTGCTGCAGTCTCTCAGCATCACATTGATTCCAGTGGTCCATATGTGACACATTCATGAAACTAAGAAAAGAGATTGGAGACCTGGGTGCTTCAAGCAGCTCCAGGCACTGGACAAAGTACCATCTGTCATTTTGCAACACCAGATGCATAAAATAACCGAGGAGTCATGCCACTCATTGCAATTTTAGGGCCAGGCACTTCTGAATGCTTTGGGAGCATGTCCAAGGGTTGTCTGAGGGCTACTAAGCAAAGGGGAGAGGCAAGGAATTTATTCTTTAGGGAAGTGGGCAAAGCAGTGTAACAAGACTGCAGACACAGTCTGTAAGGCTTTAATCTCTTTGCATCAATCAGTAGCAGTTGGTCACGCAGCAAGGAGACTGAAGACTGCACTTATTTAAAGCGTAGCAGTGCTGTGACCACAGCGTGACATCCCTAAGTGCCTCTAGTATCCAAGGTAGTTTTGCTACATCTAACCTCTCCCCACAGGACTACGATGGCCAGAGAAAATCCAGCTACCCAAGCTGTCCTGCTTTTCAACACAGGCAGTATTAAACATAAATATTTGGAGGATTTGGACTATGAACAACATCAAGAGACAAGATGAAACTCAATTTTATGCAGGTAGTGATTAAAAAAATAGCATAAATATATGGACCACTATACAGTGAGAGAGTTACTGATCAGTGCACTTACCAGCATCTGTTGTGATGGCAAAAAGCATGAATGCCATAAATCTTGTAAATTACCCACACATAACCATTCAAAATCCAACTGTCTTTTCACCCTAACAGCTACTGAGGGAATTATGTCTGGGTAAGTGCTTTTTGCCAGATCATGTAAATGTTTTCTGACACTTCTGTTACAGAATGCTTATTCAAAGGGAAGGAGTCCCTTAGTCTCACTTTTGGATGTTCAGTGACCCTTGGTAAGATATAAAATAAAAATAAAATTGAGACCAGGACACTTCACTTGCAAAAGTCTTTAAGAAGTCCGAAAGGGATACAGACTCAAAAGTGTGGCTCTTGACACAAAGTACAAGTGTTGTAACTTAATTATCTGTAGTTTTTTTTGCTATCATTTTCCCTCCTTAAATCAGTTGTGCACTTTGGATAAGAAAACAGACAAATTTAAAAAACGTTCTACAGAGGTCATCAACAGAAGAAGTGGTCTTCTGTTTTCTAAAATAAGCTCCACTCACCACAAGAAAATGTTATCCCAGAATAGGAATATCCAAACACAGGAGCTGAGATCATGCATTGAAGGAATTTCCATTGCTTCATACCTGCAGAGATATTTGCAGTCTTGTTGGGGGGTATAAAACATCTGCTCTGGTATCAGTTTTAGTAACACTTGTGTACATCAGCTTTGGACATGTAGAGAAGAGTAAAGAATTGAGATCCACTGCCTGAGAAGTTCAGCTCCAGCTCTGCAAGTGCTGGAGCTCTATCAACAAGAAGATTTGTTGAATCAGTTTTACTGATCCTTCTTCATACACGGGGTCAGATCATCTCATTGATGTACAGGTGCAGCAGATGGGCTGCATCATCAGAAAAACAAGTCCTGGATGAATAGCCTTGGCCAGGGTGTCTTCCTGTACCACCTCTTCATTTCTCTGGGCTGAAACATAGTTTCTCCTTTTTGCTCTTACTCCAGTCTGGTACTAAGCCAGGTTTTCTTGCAAGGCTGCCTCTCATCCATATCAGTATCCTGGTTCAGCTCACTGAATAAGCAGAGAAAACCTGCACTGCTAAAAGGGAGAGAGGTTAGGTATCAGCAACTGGTGATGGCAGAAAGTGTGGTGCCACTTTTCATGGCTAACAATATTTACACCAGCTTAAACAGGTCATGAGATGACAGGTGGAGACCTGGGTAACATTCATAGAAGCTGCACTACCAGAAGTTCCATTATTTGCCTTTACAGTTTGCAAGTAAGTGAGAAAGGAGAACCACATACAAAGGCCTCTCCTTCCCTCAAGAACAATGCTAACAATAGCTTAAAAAGAATGAAGAAAAAAGGAAAATATATATTTAATGTGAAAGTACTAAAACAAACAAAAAAAATCTCATATGTGCTGCTCTTAGTCTGTAGATCTGAAAGCCTTTACTACTAAAGACCTTTTTTAACACTTGGCTTTTTTTTTTTTTTTTAAATTCAAGTATTCCTA
>VWYK01089737.1:6272-17960 GCA_013399775.1 Semnornis frantzii
GGGCCGGGGGCTGGGGGCTAAGGCAGGGGGGTAGCCTGCTGTGCGACGAGGTGGGCTGCGGGCAGCCGCTCTCTAGTGCTGCTCCCCTCGTCGGAGGGCGACGGGCGGCTGAGTCCCTGGCACCTGCTGCGGAGTTTGTCCAAGTTGTAGAGTGTCGTCGCCGTGTGGGCTCGTACATCCCGGGAAAACTAATTCCATGGGCAAACTCAAAGACTCCTTCCATCGCAGTTTTAGAGTAAAGTTTTCGCGGCTGTCACTGCTGGAGGGACGGCAGAGCAGCACTGGGCTCCGTTGAGGGACCGGGGCTGGAGCTGTTTACTGGAGCAGACCAGACCCTGCGTCTGTTTACACAGCCAGAAGCGCTCGTTCAGGCTGGTGAGTGGGCGCATTGTTTCGCGTTGTTCCGGCCGATTCAGTTAAATTTAGGCGAAGGGCTGGTGTGTTGCTGTCTTTACATTCCACGCACGTGTTTGGTGTCCCCGCCCGCAGGGCGCTGCCGACCCCCGTGTGCCCCTTGGACTCGGGGCGCGGCCGCCCGGCCCCCCCAGCACCGCTGCCCCGTGCCCTGTGGCACTACCGGGTGCCGGTTTTGGAGCTGTTACTTCGGGTAGTTTTTTTGGGAACTGCTTGCTCGGTTACGGCTCTTGTAGTTTCTGCGCTGGTGATCTTCTGAGGAGGGACTAATCTTCCTAATTCACTGGTTACAAACAAAAGAGATGGCCCAAATAACAAGGGCTCAAGGAATTATATTTAAGTGGGCACGTAGCGTACCGACAGGACAGACTGGATGGGAAGCAGTAAAAATACAGGAGGAGTCAATTCTTTATTTCTACTTGCAGCAAGAGAATAATATTTACTTTAGGCGCAAGATGATAATTACCACAGAGGAGTGCCACTCAGCAAAAACCCAAATACTGGTGTTGTATATATATACTGGAGCTGGCAGTTTTCCAGTGACACAAGAATGTGGTAATCAACAGTGGAGCGCCTGTTTATTCATTTTAAAATAAAATGAATGAGTCTGATGCATATGAATTTTTGTTCTTAACACTTAACCACCAGAAATTAAAGAATATTATGCGAAATGCCTTTTGGAAAACTGCCGTGAAACAGAATGAGTGGTACACCCATAGGATCTAATTCAGAAGTGTTACAGAATTGAACAGAGAATTTAATTAGCATTTTTTATGCTTCCGTCCCTCCCCCTCCCTCCCCCGCCATGGACTTACTCTTAAGATTCAAAGTGAGATCAAAAAACTTGTCTCACTCCTTCATAGAAGTTCTCCACTAACATGTCATTGTGTGTGATGGCACCTGGCTGTGTACACTCGTTGTTAACAATTTTAATCTAAGAACACAAGCAGAGTCATTTTTGCCAATTTGTAGGGAGCACACAGTTGGTACTTCATGAACCCTCTCTCTTTTTCTGGCAGGTTTCAGTACTCTATTTAGTAAGAGCAAAGTGTTATTGGATGCCTGGGAAGGAGTGTTTGAGGAGGCCAGACCAACAGCTTAGCGTGCTGGAGCTCAGTGCAGAAAAAGATCTGATTCTCACTGAACTAATAATTTGAATTGGCAAGCTAATTTCCTTCCTGGGAAAACAGAGCTATTTAAATATTATTTGTCTTCTAATAAAACTGGGCTAAAGTCATTTCACATAGAGTCTGTCTGCTTTATAGGAAGGAGTTACCTTGTAACTAACTACAAAGTTGATGGTTTATATTGTTTGCACACATTGCCCAACACTGGTATGTTTTCTTAGTGCACTGGTTTGTGTTGGAACGCTACTACAAATATGGAAAGATACCCTTGTGTTGGGTCTCAAATAGTAACTACCTGAGAGGAGACAGAAGTTTGTCTCACTGCAAGCTATCAGATTTCTTCAGATAGAGGTTTTTAAAGGGAGTCTTTGCACCTACTACGTATGTCTTAATATGAAACAGGTATAAACCTGTTTAGTGCTTTGTCCATGTCTGAAGGCAAAGAAGATCTGGTATCTTTTTCACTGCTAGTCTTCGGGGTACAGAGAGCTTTGTCACTTTCAGAGATGTGCAGATAAAGGCAAAGAGTAAACTAGATTTGTGGCTTCCAAATAGAAGTCTGTAGATGGTTGCTTATGGTCCGTGAGGCCACAGAAGTAGCCTGCATAGTTGGCTTGATTCATCAATTGAGCCTATGAGATTTAAATTCCTAGGATTTACAGTAATTCATGATCCAAAATGACTAGGAATCACGGAGTAGACACTGGAGTCATTCACTTTTGTGAACCAAGAAGATGGTGCAGTGGTGGACTGTCTAGGTGGCTTTGCAACAGCTTTAAAGCTACCAAGGGGGAAAGTACTAGAAGAGGGGAAGAAGCAGGAGAGAAGAGCCAAGATCTTGGGTAAGGAAAACTAGAATGAAATGAAGAAAAATGGTGGTCATAAAAAGTTTATTGATTAAGTATAAGATAGAAAATTGCATTCTTAAGCAATAATCGTGGGATGATGCATGTTAGAATGGACCTTAGGTGGCATCTAGCCTAACCTCTACCATATTTGTAGGGAGATCTCTGAGGCCAAGTGAGGTTACCTGGGGTTTTATCCAGTCAGGTCTTGAAAACCTCTGTGACAGTAAGTGCACAACCTCTCCTTGCAGCCTGTTCTACCACTTCAGTGTCCCTATGAAGAATAAATTCTTTGTAAAAATTATTAAATGTTTGATACTCTCTTGCTCATATTCAGGGGTTGCAGCAGTGGGAAAGATGAAGGGAAGGTGTTGCCTTCCACCCACTGGCCCTGCTGGAAGCTCTGTAATGTATGGTGGTGGGGTCTCCACTAGGTGCATACGTAGAAGGAGAAGCCATGGAAGTCAGCTCAGTTGGCATTCAGTGTTGCAGTTCCTTAAAATACAAATTGAGCCCCTCTAACTCAGAGAATAAATGTGTTTGATTATTAGTGTATGTTTAGTTAGGTTCCTTGAAATAGGACATCATTATCAGGAACCTGTGATGGCAGATCCCAGGTCCGGAGGGGAAGCAAATATTTTTCAAGTGCTGCTTGTGAACTGCGTGGTTTACAGACTTTGAAGTCACTTAATAACTCTCTCTATACTTGACAAATGCTGCGCGTACTTGCAGCTGTACTGGGATTTTGCCGAAATAAATGTGACTTTTCCCTTCTTGTACTTATTCTAATGAAATATTCTGTAGGTGCAGCTGTGGTATAAGCACCTCAAAGCTATTTGTGCTGTTGATGGAGCTCACTAGATAACATACTAGTGTTTAGCAAGCACATGTTGGAATGTACTGGTGAATTTTAATTTGCAGTGTCTCAAAGCAACAATGAATGGTAGAAGTGCATTCAGGTTTTGGACAGAGATTGCAGAACATTGATCGCGAATGGTAATATAGAAATTCTCAGCATCCCTAAAACTCGACACTCAACATCATAAAAAGGGATATTTTTGGTGTAGAAACATGTATTGATGTAGTGTTCGTGAACTCCACTGCTGAGAGTCTGAAGGTTTTTATGTGATCATATCTGAAAACAAATTGTAGTTTGAAATAAAAATCGTGGACTTTATTCTTTTAAAGATGTGCTTTCAAAATGTGGACTATTGACCTTGGTACAGGGAAGACACTCCAGTGTCTGTTTTGTTTACGGGATTCTCTTCTCAGCGTAACTTGAACAGGTATCTGGGTCAGATACTGACATTAAGGAAATCACTGGCAAAAGTCTTACCAGTTTTGATAGAGCAAGGATTTCACTGAAAAAAAAAGTCTTTTTATGTGAGGAGCATTTGTCTTCATTGCTCAATATCCAAAAGATAGAGAGGAGTTTACAAGGGATGCAACGGGATTAGAAGTCTTTCCAGTTTATTTCTAATTGATAGCTAGTTTGTTTCAAACAATCGAATCAGTTACAAGAGCTGAAAAACAAACAAACAAACAAACCACAAAAAGCCCCAAACAATTCTTGCTTCGGTAATCTTTTGCAGTTACGTTAAGAGAAAACCAGTGCTTTCCCACCATCTACAGTTAGCTGAAGAGAGCAGAGTACTTTGAGGATAATAAAGCTCACTTGGGTTTGTTCTGGGAGCCCTAGTATTTACATATATAATCTATCTTCATCTCCATGTTTCAGTGACTATTTGAATTTCTTATCAGAGTAATAAAGAAACAAACCGAAAGAGAGAAAGACGCCAGCTGATAATACTACTGTGATAATATGTAATTACATACCGGCTAACATACTTTGGGGAGAGGAATTTGATTTTAAGCCAAGGAGCCTGGATATCTGGAGATATCTGGAAAGTAGATTGTTGACCGATAAAGACAGTTGGAGGACTGCCAGGAGGAGTTGTGGCAGCTCACCACAGCTGCAGATTTCTCCAAGGGCTGTGCTTCCTTAAACCATCGTTAGTTCGCCATGACCTCGCATGGAAATCTCTCTGCTCCGTTCTTCTCTGTGTCTCGTTTGAGTGGCTGCCTGCCTCTGATGTCTGCTTAGCACCAAGAGGCCACTCCAGCTGAAGCCATCAACGCTCAGCAGGGCGCTATTGAAAAGCACAGGCAGATGAGTAGCTGTTCCAGGTACAATGTGCTTTTGAAAATGCAACATGCTAATTTTCTCTGGTTTTTTTTTTTTTTTTTTTTTCATGTTGACAAAGTGATTGTGGCATTGGATAAACAGCTCAAAGAGTACTTTGGGATATTCTGATGGAAAATGTTTTTGGTTTGACTTCTACTTTGAAATGCATTTTTAGAGCGTGTTGTGGCATTAAGGATAAGCCCAGAAGGCCTGGACTATGCTTTTCAATCTAGCAGGTATTGGGTTTTTTTCTATTTACAAAAGTCTACAGCGTATTTTGCTTCCAAGTAAATATATCAAAATGGAGAATGACTGACAGTTTAGGTGTTGGATTCACTTTTGTATTTTAAACTTAACCTGTTGTGTCTCCTTTCCTTTTCTGTGCAATGTTATGCCTAGAAACTTTAATCCCTTTATGAAGAAAGACAGCTTATAGAGATAACCTTTGGTCTTGGCTTTTTCTTGCACGTCAGGTCACATAAAACAGATGTCTCCATCAGAGACTTTAGTCCCCACAAGACCCTACACAGTCAGGAATGATAAGTTTTGGGTTTGGTGCCCTCCTGTTTTCTTGAAAGCAAACTCCAGGTTTCCCTTACCTTTGAATTCAGGGGAGCAGTAGAAAGATTACTATATAATTGTTCTTTGTCTGTTATGAACTGTTATTTACTAGAGAAAAACTAAATTTAAGTTAAAGTAAATGTGAGTCTTGGTAATAAATATTTGTTTTCCAGTGTGTTATGACTTGCTTTGAATACCAGCTCCATTATCAATATTTTAAAATACTTTTTCTTCATATTTTTTCCACATTTGAAAGTCAGTCAGCCAAACTCTATCTTTTAAGAACATTGACAGTCTTTACACTGAAAGAAAACGTGAAATTGGTGTGGAAAATGGAAAAGGGTTGTACCTGCAGCACTTAACATGAGTTTTATTTAATAAAATGCAATATTTGTGCTAAGCATACTAGCTACCATTTTCTGTAGTCAGGGGATAAAATTCTCTTGATGTATTTCGAGGCAAATTATATTCTACACAACAAGCTAATGGTTGTCATTTAACTTGCTTTGATGCTGTCTAGAAATCAGTGTAAATTAGTGCTGATTGCATGAGATGCTGTGCAAACAGAGAGCAGAGAGGGTAAGCTGTGTGACCTGAGTAGAGGGACAAGGGCATGGCAGAGCAGGATCACTGGTGGACCTGGTGCAGGCTGGAGGGATGGTTGAAACAGGCAGTGCTCAGGACTAGGGATTTTGAGACATGTCTTCTTCCAGACTGTGGTTGAACTGCTCCAGCTTTGACCCTGGTCTTAGCTTATTCAGGACTTTTTTTTCTCTCCAGAGGTGGCACGGTGGAGGAGAGGTTGCTGATGCAGCCAGTCCTGCTGCCTGTGCCTTCCAAGGTCTCCCTCTGTAATTTGGCCGTCTCTGGTGGTAGCTTTTCCTTCCTGCAGCAGCATAGGCTTTCTGTTTTTCCCACTACCTGTTGACGCGGTAATAATGGTTGTAGAGCACAGCGTGCATAGACTTCAGGAGGATCAGTAACACAAGATGAATAGGAATTAATTCCCAGATTTAATGACCCAGAAAAGTGATTTATCACAATACTTGTTTTAACAGAAAGTGCTGGTAATAATTTTCCTCTTTGTGATTGTGTGATGCAGGTGATGACTAATGAACCTGCCACTTTGTTGCCTTTATTGGTAGTGGGAGGAGGAGGAAGGTGATTGTGACTGCTGGAATGATGAAGTGGATTTGCAAGAATGTGAATTCCAAGTTTTTCATGAGGAAATGAACAAAAAGAAGGAATTGTGTTTAATACATGCAAATCTTGGAAAATTAAGTTTTTGCTATAAGAACATGTTCACATTAAAGTGGTATATGGATGCATGTTGTGCAATAAGATAAAGAGATATAGAAGGCTTCTATTTCTCTCTGTCTTCAGGAGACAGAACTGTCCCACTGGCAGGAAAAAAAATTGCAGCACAGTTCTCTTAAACCCATTTGAACCCAAGATTTTGCAGCACAGATTTCTATTACGGAAAGTAACTATAAATGAAAGGAACTTTCCTCACCACAGTGCAGTAGCTGTGGTATGGGTCAGATGTGGGCACAATTTGATCTTCTTCAGGTGAGGGAAAGTTTTTTTCCTGGCTTACAGACTTTTCTTGTCCACTGCCATGTTTTGAGGTACAGAGTTATAATTCACTATTTTTATTTGAACTAAGATTAGTATAATAAAACGCTTGAAGTTTTAATGAAGCCTAGGTAAAAATTTTTGAGCTATGCACTGATTTTAGGGGCACATGTCCTATGAAGAGTTTGAAATCAAGAATGGGGATGATACGGCCTATCTGGAAAACAGTTTTAAGCAGGATATAACCAGACAGGTTGGTGGACAAGGTTAAGAATATAATACAAAACCAATTTATAAATCATGCTTCCAGGCTTTTTTATGTAAAGTAATACAATAAATTGGAGAACCGATTCCTCATAACCGTGTTGTGATCCAAGTACAATCTGGTTGGAGTGCTGTTGCAGGTCTGCTCTGCTACAGGCTCATTAGATTTTGCTGATTTGACCTCCCTGTGGCCCTGCCATGAGCACAGGGATATGCTGTTGAGATCTGTTTACATGATCAGGCCTCCAGATGGGAAAAATATGCTTGTTCTTTTGTGCATGGGTAAACACATGCCTTGGAGCTTACAAGCATGGTAATATAATTATCAGGAATATAAACACATCTTCAGTTTCATTATTGTCACTGTATTTATGATGACATACAGTGCTTTATGCTCTTTAGTTACAGCATATTAAAATTCTGTACCCCAGTGTTCTCCACCTTCAGTATGCTCTCTGTTCATGGGAGTGTGTTTGTAAAGGAGATTGGGTAACTCTTGATAATAAAAGCACTACTTTGAAAGCTTTGCAGTGAGCATGACGAGGGTTACTAGATGGTAGTGAAAACAGTACCATGCTTATTACAATATTAAGTTGAGAGTACATGAACAATCTCTTGATTGCAAGACACTCCTAACCGTTTTGCTTGCAACTGAAGAAGCTTTGTGCAAAATGGATAGGTACGATGGAAAAAAAGATGAAGAACAAAAGGTAAAGGGTCTACTTTATGCCCTGTTTACTTCATGAACCTAAGGCACAAAGTTTCTTTATACTGGAGCACTGTATGGCTTTTAGGTTTTCAACAAGAAAGAAAAAAACGGCTTTTGTCATTCCTTCACAAGTTTGGAGGATCTGAGCCTCCTGGTCCTTTCAATGCCAGCACCAAGTTGACCCTGCTGTACAGAGCTCTACTCAACTGTAACCACAGTCTGACTCGATGGAGGAAAATACAAATTGAAGAGCACTTATGACAAGAGGTTGTTGCGCCATGGCAGTACTGTTAGAAGAGTTTTCTGTGAGTGTACATCCACAGGTGGAGCTTGGGTGAAAACGCTTGCTGGGGCTAATTGCATAACATTACTCTGCATTCAGGAAAATGGCACTTTAGGCTTTTAAGGTGTTTTACTTGCCAGAATAGTATCTTATAGAGGAATATATTATGACCTGTAAGTGATATGCCAGTGCTGTAGAATCTGTGGAGTTTATGCACTTAGAACTAGGGAAATGTTTGGGTGTTGTGTTCTATGTTTATCTGTGTCTGTTACCATTCTCCAGCACATTAATCCAATTTTCAGATTTTATGCTTGCAGTTTTCCACCAGGAGCTTCCTGTGTTTTCCAAATCAGCTGAAAGAGTTTTTTTTACACCAGAAAGTTCTGGGGTTCTAGGGCTAGAGTGAAAATTGAAGATACTTGTTTTCTGCTGCTAAATTTAGGGTCATTTCTTTTTACCATCTCTATAAGACATATTCCATATTACTATCAGTATCACTTCATAGACTTTAATGTAGCCTTCAGTTATACAGAATAATCTTTAGTACTTAGAGTTTTGGAGCTTTCAGTGGTCAGGTGACTTAGGATAGTAGCTCTGAAAGCTGGCAATAAGTGCTTTATATTTGAGCTGAAATGTGACCTCTGTGAGAATGGAACTAAGAAAAACCTTGGTTTGTACATAAGTGTATTTTTAGTCAACTCTCAGATTTCAATTTCCACTGTGTGCTAGGCTTCTTTCTCACCTCAGAATTCAGAAAGAACGATTGTAAAATGGGCAAAGGAAGGGGCAGACTGCACATATTATGAAAGTTGTGGTTTCTGTCTTCAGGCTTCCATCTTCAAGATGACTGTATGTTTATGCTTTAAAAAGTCAGACACTGCAGAGTATTTTGTGGGAATGTGTCATGTACAAAAGATGGGGAGAACAGATTTCCACATGCAACATTTTATGAGGACTGATAATGTATTTCAACACCCAAAAAATGGTAAGGTGAAGAAATGTCTGGTCAAGCAAACAATCAAAAGCTTATGGCCAACTGTTGCGTTTAGCATACCAAGAAATAACAGCAGCTGATGGGCAGCGGTGCAGGAATGCTAATGCCTATGGCACTAAGCCATGTTGGCCAGTTTCTGCCCTGCTCTGCATTGGGTTTATGTGATTCTTTGTGTTAGATGGAGGACTAATTAGGCTCAGAATATGTATTTGCTTTTTGCTATATCTCTGGTGTATAAATGTGGCATCGTTTTCATCACAGCACACTTGCACAGAATGCCAGGTTGGAGGGAACCCCAAGGAGCATCTGGCCCAACCTTTCTAGTTGATAGTATAGTTTAAATAAGATGGCCCAGCACCCTGCCAAGCTGAGTCTTCAAACTGGCAAATGTAGGGCAATCTACTGCTTCTCTTGAGAGATCGTTCAAGTGCCCTTTATTTACTGGTATGTGGTAATAAGGTCTCCCCTAAGCTGTCTCTTCTCAAGGTTGAACAAACTGTGTTCTCTTAGGCTTTCCTCCTATGGGAGATCTTCCAGACCTCTGGTCATTCTCATGGCCCTGCTCTGGATACTTTCCAGCGTGTCCTCATCTTTTTTTGTACAGCGTGGGGGATCTCCACCATAGGACTGCATGTGTTCCTGCATTCCCTGAGGTCACTTGCTACTGACTTGCTTACTTACTACTCTTACTGGAAGTAAGAGCAGGCTGCTTATGTCACATAAAAAATGTTGACAACAGAGGCAGCTCCAAGTACTGCAGTGAGGCACACAGGCACTGATATACCTGCACAGCTGGAACCACTGGTGTGACTGCAGTAGCAGGCATCTCTCTCTTCTCCCACTGGACATGTTTCCTTAGGTCTGTCTGTTTCATTTTGATTGAGAAAAAGGGATGAGTACAGGCAGATTTACTGCCGGCAAGGCATGTTGTGAATCTTCATACACAGAAAATTCTATGGACGTTTTTGTCTGTAGTTTTTTATATACCATACTTCTGTGAAGTGTCTCTGAGGTTGTTTTTTCTCATAGAGAAAGATAGTAAATTCCTCTTAATTACCAAAACTTATCTGTCAGTGTTCCGGCTTGTATGTGGAAGTACCCACCCTGCCTGCTGCGCTATATAAATAACAATGGAAAGATGCATATTTTTGTTACATTTTATTTTGTGGTGATGTGTCCCATTCATTGTTTGGAGAGATTTGGAGGAAAGATGTCATTGATTTCTTGTTTCATCAGTGGAGACTGCTCAGTTGCAGGCAGTGCAAAATGATCGTCAGTCCTTAAAAAGTTTGTTTTCCTCTTCAGTTACAGCTACCTTTATTCTGAACATTTTACAGTGAGACATGAAATGGTGTTATATCTCTCCACTGAGGTGGCATGTTCAATTGTGTACTGAATTGAAGAGATAGCAGGACATGTCTGCCTGGTGAAGTATACTGTGTCTTGTTGAGCCCAGATCCCGTGATGTATTGTTTGGATTTTGTGTCTAGGAGAGAGTATATATGTGCAGATGGATAAACTTTGTAAAACCTAAGCTTTGCGTGATAGCTATCTAAACTCAGGAAGTTAAGAGAGAACATAAGGTCAAGGACTTAATCAAAATATTAACATGATGATGAAGAATAGCTTCATACCACATTTGGTGCGGGTTCATGCATGAATGAAAGGAAAGGGATGCTTTTGCATATCCTTGTTACAGACCTAATCATGATGAGTCTCATTGGGTTTGGTCAGTGGAAGTTGAATTCCTAATTGGCAAAACAGATAAAATAAAAAGGCAGATCTTCTCAGTGTTGCTTTTTTTTGCTCTGACTGAACAGTACTTTCTTCACATAATCTTAGCCAAGTTATTTGTTGGTTTTCATCCTTGTCTCAAATGTACTTAGAATACAAAACTTTGTAGAAATTTTCATTTTTTCATCTGCCAAACCTAGTTACAACTACCGCAAAATGCTTACAGATAATTATTTATTTGGAAAACTGATATGGAAAAGAGAGGAGTGGGATAAAAAACATATGTTAGCTCCTTTCTGGCAATTCCACCTTTCCTGGGTAGATCTGTTTCTGTATAGGTTTTAAAAAAGAAAAAAAAAAAAAAAGAAAAAAAAAAAAAAGAAAGAAATAAAACCTAAGTAAGGCACACTCCCAAAGAAAACAAAACAACCTCACACACAAAAAAACCCCACAAACAAAAAAAACCAACAAACCCAAACAAGCAAAACCGATGAAGATCAAAATCCAAACCAAACAACAATGAGTCGTTTTGGTTGATGCTTTTTTTTTTTTAATCCAGACTCATGCCTCTCTTAGGAAAATGCCTGTCATATAAAGAGGAAACAAAGAATGACAAGGGATGGAGATGCAATGACTCAGTATCCAGAATTGTATTCTTGTGGCTAGAAAAGTGAAAAGAGAATCCCAGCTAAGAAGGGTATCTTGCAACAGTCAGGAAGAGGGATTTAGGAGGATCACGTGAAAGGAAGAATTGCCGCCTTCGTGTCAGGAAATATCTGGGGCATGCACCGGGACCTTGGCAAAGGAAGGTTGGCATGCAGACTGGCTTTGGGGAGGCCCAGAGGAGGTGTCTGGACACACAGGGATCATGCAGGAAGTAAATAGTGGAGATTTAAGCCTGGTTCAGAAATGACAGGGCTCAATTCAAGCATTAAGTAGGGATATCATAGAATCATAGAATGGTAAGGTTGGAAGAGACCTCAAGGATCATCTAGTT
>VWYK01089738.1:0-12750 GCA_013399775.1 Semnornis frantzii
TCTGCTCATCCTCGTGGTCCTTCACTGGACACCTGTCAGCACCTCCTGATCTTTCTTGTCATAGATGCAGCATGGTCACAGCAGCAGTGACACCAGCAACAGGCAAGCTGCAGTGGCAGGTGCCCATCCCATTGCTTTTCAGCATCATAGAATCATACAATCATAGAATGGGAATGTTGGAAGGGACCTCAAGGATCATCCAGTTCCAACCCCCTGCCATAGGGAGGGACACCTCCCACTAGCACAGGGCACTCAGGGACTCATCCAACCTGGTCCTGAACACCTCCAGGGAGGGAGCAGCCACAACCTCCCTGGGCAACCTGTGCCAGTGTCTCAAGACATCCCTTAAATGAGAGTTCCACAGACCCAGGATGTGCCTGGGTGCTTCTATGCACTTCTTACCTGGAGTCCTTCTGAGTGATGGCAAGATAGATTTCCCATGAACTCTCCTCAGGGATAGCTCCATGTGGGATCAGCAGACTGACTCCTATGAAGAGCAAGGGCAGAGCTTTAGATCCAGAGGCAGTGTCTGTACAGACAGCTCAAAACTGGGGTCTGGTGACTGGGAGGGGCATGGCCTGGAGCCCCTCAGTGGGGCTGACTACAACATTAGCAGATGAAAGGATCACAGGATCACAGGATGTTAGAGTTTGGAAGGGACCCAAAGAGATCATCAACCCAAAGCCCCCAGCCAGAGCAGGACCATAGAATTCAGTGCAGGTCACACAAGAATGCATCCAGACAGGGCTGGAAAGGTTCCAGAGAAGACTCCACAACCTCTCTGGGCAGCCTGTGCCAATGCTCTGGGACCCTTATGGTCAAAAAGTTCTTCCTCATGAAAAGAAACTCATAACTCATACAGTTATGAATACTTAAGTGTCTTAGAGCCTGGAATCAACTCTGGGAGTTTTGGGATCCCAGGAGATCTCAGAATGGAGACACAACCTAACCAATTAACCTGAGTGGGAACCACCACAGTTGAGTTGCTTTTTTTGGCTGTTGTTTATACAGATAACAATCAATGAATCCAAGTGAAAGGATTCTCCTTTTACTCCACTTGTCAATCAGAAATTAACAGGCAAGCTTCCCACTGGGTGCCAGCAGAGCAGACCCAGCAGAGGGCTGGGTTTGGCTTTGCCTGTGCCACACGAGCTGAGCTGTGACATGACTGCCCTGCAATTTACAGCTGGGCAGCAAATCTGAGCTCACATCCCTGGGCTGAAGGAAGAGCATAAATCAGAAGTGGACCAAATGTGCATTTAAATAATCTAATTGATGGGACTATAATTAAATAAAGTAGCTAAATACATGGTGAGAGGGACTTCTTCATTCATGCCTTAACTGACTTAGTGCCTTTGTAGCAGGCATTGCTGAGCACCAGAAAGCTCTGGGAGGGAATGAATGCACTCCACAGGCTCTAAACCATTCGGCTGCAGACTGAGAGCTGAGCCTGGGCACACCAGGTAAAGAAAATTAGGTTGAATTTGAAGGGAGTGAAGATCCCCAGAGTTGGGAAATGGCCTCTTGGTTAGCAAAGGTGAGATCTGGCTACTACTGCTGCACTTGGACTCAATCTCTGCAGGTCCTCCCCACCCCCTAATACTCTGTGCTTTCCCATTCTGGTAGAATTTAGCCTCCATGATCCCTGCAGGTCTCTTCCAACCCCTAACACTCTGTGCTTTCCCATTCTGGTAGACATTTGGATTTGATGATCTCTGGAGGTCCTCTCCAACCCCTAACCCTCTTTGCTTTCCCATTCTGACAGAATTTAGCCTCCATGATCCCTGCAGGTCTCTTCCAACCCCTAACACTCTTTGCTTTCCCATTCTGGTAGAATTTAACCTCCATGATCTCTGGAGGCCCTTTCCAACCCCTAACACTCTTTGCTTTCCCATTCTGGTAGAATTTAGCCTCCATGATCCCTGGAGGTCTCTTCCAATCCCTAACACTCTTTGCTTTCCCATTCTGGTAGAATTTAGCCTCCATGCTCTCTGGAGCTCCCCTCCAACCCCTAACACTCTTTGCTTTCCCATTCTGATAGACATACCCAGCATAAGGAATTACATACACAGGTATGACCACAGGGCTGTAGGAGCTGGACACCATTTTATCATCCTTTTTTTGCTTCTAATTGGATGCTAGTTTAACAAACAGCCTGAAATACACCTGCCAGAACTCTGAAGCCACAAAGCAAACTCTGCTTCCTTAAACACCTCAAACTGAGCATCCCTGCTGCGACTTGTCCCTGTGCAGCCCCACTTCTGAAGTGCCAACTGACTTTGAAGTGGCCCCAATATGCAAATCTGTTCAGTTATTAAGCTAAAAGAAGAGGAAAGGAGGAAGCCAGGAGTGAAAGCTAAGGAAAGCTGTGTTGGAGTTTTCATCCAGAGTGGAAGGAGTTCTCCAGAGACATCTGTTTGTTATCTGCTGCAGACTTCAAGGAGATAATGAAGCCTGACAATGCTAACACAGTCAGATGTTGATGTATGTAAATTCTGCTTTGAATGTGACCCCATTATATAAGACACTGATCCAATATCGACCTCCTTCCTGGGGAGCCTTCCTTTTGGATCAGAATCCAAGCAAGTAACAGCTTTGATTAATATGACTTTCATGCTAAAGACATCAAGGGAGGCAGTAATTCAGAGCAGTTCAAATAGGCATAATGCCTCTTGACTGCTCATCCCAAGCTTGCTTCTGATCAGCCATCTCCTGTGTGGGCAATGTGCTCAGTATGCATTAATCATAGAACCATAGAATGGGTTAGGGTGGAAGGGAGCTCAAAGCTCAGACAGTGCCAACCCCTGCCACTGGCAGGGACACTTCCCACTAGAACAGGCTGCTCAAGGTCTCATCCAGCCTGGTCCTGAACACCTCCAGGGAGGTTGTGGAACACAGAATGACCCACTGTGATCTTTGATCACCCAATGTGATCTTTGATCCATTCTGGGCTTCTGTGCCCCACAACCTCCCAGGGCGACCTGTGCCAGTGTCTCACCACCCTCACTGCAAACAACTTCTTCCTAACAGCCACTTTCAGTCTCCCCTCTGACACTTCAAACCCATTCCTCCTCCTCCTGCCATTCCCAGCCCTTCTCAATAGTCCCTCCCCAGCCCTCCTGCAGCCCCCTTCAGATCCTGCAAGGCCACTCCAAGGTCTCCTGGAAGTCTTCTCTTTGCCAAGAGAAACCTCTTCCCTTTCCTCTTTCCTTTTCTCTTTCTTTTCCTTATTTTTTTCTTTCCTTTCCTTCTTTTTCTCTTTCTTTTCTTTCCTTTTTTCTTTCCTTTTTTCTTTCCTTTTTCTTTCCTTTCTTTCCTTTTTTCTTTCCTTTCCTTTCCTCTTTCCTTTTGTCTTTCAATTTCTCTTTCCATTTCTTCTTTCCTTTTTTCTTTTTGTCTTTCCTTTTCTCTTTCATTTTCTCTTTCGTTTTTCTTTCCTTTTTCCTTCTCTTTTTTCTTTTTTCTTTCCTTTTTCTTTCCTTGTTCTTTCCTTTCTTTCCTTTTTTCTTTCCGTTTTTCTTTCCCTTTTCTTTCCTTTCTTTCCTTTTTTCTTTCCGTTTTTCTTTCCCTTTTCTTTCCTTTCTTTCCTTTTTTCTTTCCGTTTTTCTTTCCCTTTTCTTTCCTTTCTTTCCTTTTTTCTTTCCTTTCCTTTCCTCTTTCCTTTTGTCTTTCAATTTCTCTTTCCATTTCTTCTTTCCTTTTTTCTTTTTGTCTTTCCTTTTCTCTTTCATTTTCTCTTTCCTTTTTCTTTCCTTTTTCTTTCCTTTTTCTTTCCTTGTTCTTTCCTTTCTTTCCTTTTCTCTTTCCTTTTAAATTTCCCTTTTATCCTTCCTTCTTTTTTCTTTCCTTTTGTTTTAAAATGTACTTCCAGAGTGCTAGATCAGGCAAAAGAAGTCTGATCCAACCTGGGAAAGGATCTACCCACCTGTGTTTGGAATCACTAAACGACCACCCAGGTGTCCAAAGATGGCAGTTGTCTTCAGCTCACTTGATGTTGAAATAGAAGACAGGTTCTGAATATATGTAGCCTTGTTTCTAGCCTGTAGTGTACCAAAAGCTCTGTTATTCCCATGGGGAAAAGTTCCAGGATGTGCCTTTCCGTGGTACTCAGCCCTCTCTGTCACCCCCAGGGACACCATGAATGAGCTCTGAACCTTGACTTTGATGTCTGACAGTGGGTTGAACAGGGAGGACTCTGTCATGAGCTCCTTGTCCATGGGGTCCTGCAGGCAGATGGGGCCACTGTACGTCCTGCTCACTGTCAGGTCAGGCTGCATGGAGGAGTTCAACAGCAGGGAGTTACCTGGTGGAACAAAGCAGATCAGGGAGTTAGTTCCTGTATTAAGAAGCTAAATCAGGAATCTCTTTCCAACCTCTCCACCATCTCCTTTTTTACTTGCTCACCCTTCCTGACACTCTCAGAGCTCAAAATCACAGAAGGCAGTGGTAAAAACCCAACAGATTAAGTGATGCCACAGATCCAACACCTCTCAGATTGCTGCACTTTCCACACTTCAGGCAACTCCAGGGTGCATGTGCACAAGAAGAAACCCCCTTTTTGTTCTGGATTCAGGTTTCTGTGTATGCCTTTTTGCTTCATTATGTTTTTAACATCAAAACCCAGTGGATGAAAACATTTTTCTGCAGCCCCTTTCCGCGAGCTTACACAAACCGATGGCTTCATGCCCGAGGGAAACTGGGTTGGAAAGAAAGTGGGACAAGAGTAATGTAGGGAAAAACACCACAGTTAGTCATTCGGAAGCATTTTAGCTTAGAAAACACTCCCAAAAAAGAGAAAGAATGGATTCATCTGGGGCCTGAATCCTGGAGCTGGTTTGGTTGGTTTCTCATCGCCGTTTGGGTTTATTTTCATTTGGTTAATCTGGTTTGGGCTTTCCCTAAGCCACAACTGTCAGTGCAGAAGCTGGTGAGAGTACTCCTGAAGCACTTCAGAGTGTGGTGGAGACAGACCCTGTGCCTGTCCAAGTTGCCACGACAGATCAGTAAGACAGAGAGTAAGAGACAGTTCTAACCACAGGATCCTGCTCTTTGTCCTGCAGCAACCCTTCGCTGGCTTTCAGCAGCTCAGCAGTAAGCCAGCTCGCCCTCCCACAGCCAGGCAATGAGTATGAGCTTAGGATCTCTGCAGTAGGAGCTCTGGAGAGAAGAAAATGAAATCACAACACTAACCTTGTCTGACTGTTTTAAAATTAAATGTCTGGAAGCCTCCTGTCAGTGCAGATGAATCAATCACATCCACGCCGTACTCACTCTGACTCCGTCTGTAAAGGGTAACTCCAACCACCAGCACAGCTACAGCAATGACTGCTGCTCCCAGGCCAGAGTACAGGGCAATGTCACTGGCAGTCTCGATATCTGAAAGGGGAAAAAGCAGGTTTGGGGTCAGTATGACTCCTGATAAACATCCTGCCTGAGTGCTGGCTGCTCCTGAGCCAAGGCGACTGTGTGGGGCTGCAGATGTGGCTGGGGAGGTGAAGCCTGAGCCCTCAGCAAGGAGCAGATCACAGCAGGCTGCTGAAAAAGAAGCATTTGGAAGCAAATTTCCTGCTACATCACTCCCTGGAGCTTGTACTGGTTTGGGGATTGCATTGTGGTCTCTGTAGGTTGTTGGAATGGGGGAACTGGACTCACAGCAGCCAGCAGCAGAGTGCTTGGTGCTGAATGGCTGCTCTGGGCACACACGGCCAGCCTGGGCTCCTTGCTGAGCTTTGCCTTCCTCCCATCCCAGCCCCGTGGAGATCACTGAGAGATGATAATGCAACTCTTAAAGGGAGGATGTGGAACAACTGCAGCTAGGGCAGGCTGCTCTAGGTACCAGCCTGAGTCTCATCTATTGCTAAGCTTCCAGGGGCATGTCAGCTTTAGGGTTGGCTTCTGGAGCTAATCCTCTGAAAAATCTTGGTAGAGATTTCCCCTTCTCCCTTCTTGACTTTCTGAATGAGCTTCAGTCCAAGAAGGAACAGTCCATAACCTCCATCCTTCAGTCTGAGAAGGAACAGTGCATCCTCTTCTTCATTCAGTCCAGGAAGGAACAGTCCACCACCTTCCTCCTTCAGTCCAAGAAGGAACAGTCCATCACCTTCATCCTTCAGTCCAAGAAGGGACATTTCACCCTCTTCCTCCTTCAGTCCAAGAAGGAACAGTCCATTCTCTTCCTCCTTCAGTCCAAGAAGGAACAGTCCATCACCTTCATCCTTTAGTCCAAGAAGGAACAGTCCATCACCTTCATCCTTTAGTCCAAGAAGGAACAGTCCATCACCTTCATCCTTTAGTCCAAGAAGGAACAGTCCACCACCTTCAACCTTCAGTCCAAGAAGGAACAGTCCATCCTCTTCCTCCTCCAGTCCAAGAAGGAACAGTCCATCCTCTTCCTCCTCCAGTCCAAGAAGGAACATTCCATCCTCTTCCTCCTTCAGTCCAAGAAGGAACATTCCATCCTCTCACAGATCAGAGAAAATCTGAGGAGATCCCACATACCTTTATGAACTCCTGAAGCATCTTCACTCTCCAAAAAGCAGCTTGCAAAACAAACCCTTCCCTGTGCTCACCCCCAGGCCTTCAGCTCTCAGCCAAGTTTTCTACGAGCCCAAAACTTTTCCAGCAGCAAAAGAGAATTCATTGCTTTGAAAGAACAAACCCAAATGAAACCTGCAATATTATGTAATTGAATTATCCAGCTCTGGGATTTGGGACCACATACCATGAAATTACATTACTTGGCAAGTACACTTAGTGGGTCCTTAGATATTTCCTCTAGTGCCACACTCCAGTTCAGAGGAAGAGACAATCAGAGGTTCACCCTACCCAGCATCTCTTGCCCTACCAGGTGGTGCTTCTGCTGTCAAGTGAGAAGCACTTGGTACAGAAAGTGCTTTTATTTAGGGTGAGTGGCAGTGACAAAAAGGAAATCCAGACTACTCAGTACCAGTAAATAAGCTGCAGTGTACAGAAATAGGGTAAGAAGTTACATACAGCACTTAATAAATAGTCAATTACCGAAATGACTTAATTGGTATTTGGGAGGAGGCTTCTGGTGTGCATCTGGTTTCCTGCAGGAAGTCAAAGAACTTCATTTTAGCTGCAGTTTGGAAGATGAACATGAAGCTGCAGAGCATTGAAACGAAGGAAATGGGAAGCTCTGGGCAGCAGCAGCAAAGCTGAGCTCCCTGGCACTCCACTTTCCTCTGCCAGACAATGAGCCAAGCAGCTGAACTGCCTGGGAAGGCAGAGCAGCTGCCAGCCACCAGAGCCCACTGCTGACTGCTCTCCAACAGAATGGGAACCTGCCATGAATTGCAGCGGTGAGGAAACAGAGCAAGTGAGCAGTGCTGCAGCTGGGCTGGAACTCGTGAGGCTGTGACCACAGAACTGACTTTGTAGTTGGTCAGCTGAGTGCAAGGTGAAATAACCTCTCTGCCTAAAGCACCCTAAACAGCAAACACCTCTGCCATCTCCATTCTCCAGCTAGTGCCCAGGTGACCCCAACTACATCATTCCAACCTCCCATTCCACCCAAAATAAAGGGCTTGTGGGTAATTAGCATAATAAGTAAGGCAAGAGGAGGAGTCTCTAGGGGGAGAGGAGCTCTACCAGCCAGTGAGTCCTTTCCCTTTGCACAGAGCCAGAGTGAGCTGGCAGCTATTTCACCATGCAAGGTTCTAAGCCTTTCATTTTGATCATTGCTTTAAGAGAAATTAAAAACTGATGCAGACAGAGCAGTGTGGGCAGCAGGGCAAGGGAGGGGATTCTGTCCCATTACTCTGCTCTCCTCAGACCCCAGCTGCAGTCCTGGGGGCAGTTGTGGAGCCCCCAGCACAGGAAGGACATGGAAGGGTTGGAGCCAGTGCAGAGGAGGCCAGCAAGATGCTGAGAGGGCTGCAGCAGCTCTGCTGTGAGGACAGGCTGAGAGAGTTGGGGCTCTCCAGCCTGGAGAGGAGAAGGCTTCCAGGAGAGCTTGGAGTGGCCTTGCAGGATCTGAAGGGGGCTGCAGGAGGGCTGGGGAGGGACTACTGAGAAAGGCTTGGAATGGCAGGAGGAGGAGGAATGGGTTTGGAGTGTCAGAGGGGAGACTGAAAGTGGCTGTTAGGAGGAAGTTGTTTGCAGTGAGGGTGGTGAGACACTGGCACAGGTTGCCCAGGGAGGTTGTGGAGCACAGAAGCACAGAATGGGATCTGTGATCAAAGATCATATTGGGTGCTTCTGTGCTCCACAACCTCCTGGAGATGTTCAAGGCCAGGTTGGATGAGACCTTGAGTGCCCTGTGCTAGTGGGAGGTGTCCCTGCCTATAGCAGGGGGTTGGAACTGGCTGAGCTTTGAGGTCCCTTCCAACCTTCCCATTCTATGATTCCATGAATTGCCTCCTCTGCCTTCCTGAGGTAATAAAGTCTGAGCCATGCAGAAAGGACATCAGTGAAGACAATGACTGCCACCATAATGGCAACAGGTAGAAGGCAGAGGAGCTGATTTTTAGCCACAGCTCCAAGTCCTCACCTGTGAGTAGCTGCAATTTGTTAGACTCTAAGTCTGCTTCAGTAGTTTAGCAGCTTCTCAATCGATTCAGATGTCAGATAATTTAAGTTTCCTGCTCAAGATATTGTGCCATGGGTTAGAGGAGAGTGAGGACACAGAGTTTCAAACAGTGAGAACAGTTCAGGCAATACTGTTCAGCAGAGAGGACTTTCCAGGGAGCAGCCCTAGCACCTGGATTTGACACTGATTACAAAACCTTTACAATTATCCTCTCTGCATTTCCTTAACTAGCAAGAAATTCTCCCTGTGCTGTTTCATAAAAGGCTTGGAGGAGTTATTCAGCTGTTCCCAGAGCTATTACACAGGAAAGGAGGGGAGGAAAAAACCTTTTACACAGGAAGGGAGGGGGAAAGAAAAAAAACCCCAACGCACCACAAACCTGAACTAACTCAGTCTGAAAGTTCAGAGGGAGAGGGCATCTCCTGCAAATTAACTCCACCTGAAATGGCTTCATCTTGAAATCCTTGAATGGTTGAGCTTGGAGTGCACCTTAGAGATCATCCAACCCAACCTCCCCAGGGATTTTCAGGTTTCTTTAGGACAGGATTTTTTTTTTTTCTTTCTAAAGAATCACTGCTTTTAAAAAGTCTTTTTAATCTCTTCACCTTTCTCCCTTTCCCTTATGGATGATGATGCCTTTTATGGGGGACCAGGCATGGCAGAGGTGGGGAAGAAAGTAATTTTCTGCTGTTATTACATTGTAGGTTTGTTTTATTATTATTTTTTTTCCCCCCAGAAGGGAAAAAAGGGAGAAACAAACTAACTAAAAGAAAAAAAAAAAAAGCAAACCATTTATAGTCAACCAATTACTATTTAATGAACCACATCCTCCCGAGCCTGGAGGCAGCAGGGGCCCTCCTGCAGCACCCTTCAGGATGCCTGTTTGTGGTAATCTCAGCCCATATTTCACTCCACCTCCTGACACTGTTACACAACATTTATTGAAAGCACATTTGATGGTAATGAAGTTTCTATTAGCTATGATTAAGTTTCATAAAGCACCTGAAGATAATTTAAGATGTGCAGGAGCAGAAAATGAAACATTTGGTTTAGTACATTAGGAAATGTAATTGATTAAATTATCTCATTTACAAGAAGTGCTTTCCAGGAGCTCTGCAGGGCTATACCTTCAACCCCCTCCCCTGCCACACACACACATTTCCTACCCTTGGAGTTTGTGGGGAGATTGGGAAGCTTTTGCCAGCTTCCCATCCTTCCCCTGCCTCCCACCAGCATCTCTCTCCCTCAGCAACTGAAAAGTCAATTTCTTCATGGAGCCAGGCTTGGAGACAAGGATCAAAAGGCAGAGAGCCATGTAAGAGGCTGTTCAGTAGAACAGGTTGTTCCTCAATTATCTTCATAATTGATTCTGGTTTTGCAGCACTGATGCTTTGTGCAACCTCCAGCCAAGTTCCTCTCTTGCTCAACAGCAACGAGCTGCATTTCCATGTTTCCAACCCTAAACAAAGCCTTCAGCTCTCTGAGGTCCCTCATAGGCAAAAAATAAATAAATAAATAAAAAATCAATCCCACCAAAGTTACTTTAATAAATCAGAGAACAAAGTGATTTGGTGGATGCTCTCTCAAGGTGCTCTGATGAAATGGGCCCTGCTCTGATGAACAAACCCACATTGACTTCCTGAGCCCAGTTATGGCACAGACCAATTGTAATGACCAATGAGGAGATGATTGCAGTGAGACAGAGACAAAGTTACAGCTGCTGGGGAAGCCAAGGAGACCACAGCACAGCCCATTAAGGTCTTTTGAGTGCACCACTAAACCATATCCTTCAGCACCACATCTCCATAGCTTCATAGCCCCTGCAGGGTTGGGGACTCCAGCACTGCCCTAGGTCAGCATGGGCCAAGCCTTGATAATCCTCAAAGAAATAGTTCCTCATGGTCACCTAAATCCTTCCCTGCAGCAACTTAGAATCATGGAATCATTAAGGCTGGAAAAGACCTCTAAGATAAGTCCAACCTTCTGCCCAACACCTAAATGATCACCAGACTGTGGCCTGCAGTGCCACATCAGTAAGTCTGCAGATGGCACCAAGTTAGGTGGCAGTGCTGATTTGAATGAGGGTAGAGAGGCTCTTCAGAGGGACTTGGATAGGCTTAGATCCATGAGCCAACATTAATGGGATGAGTTTCAACAATGCTAAATGCAGGCCAGGTCCTGCACTTGGGGCACAACAGCCCCAAACAATGCTACAGGCTTGGGGCAGGGTGGATGGAGAGCTGCTGGCAGAAAGGGACCTGGGGGCTGTAAGAGACAGGAGCTGAGTGGGAGCCAGCAGTGTGCCCAGGGAGCTGAATGGGAGCCAGCAGTGTGCCCTGGGAGCTGAATGGGAGCCAGGAGTGTGCCCAGGCAGCTGAATGGGAGCCAGCAGTGTGCCCAGGGAGCTGAATGGGAGCCAGCAGTGTGCCCAGGTGCCCAGGAAGGCCAATGGCATCCTGGTTTGGATTAAAACTGCTGTGACCAGCAGGAGCAGGGAGGGGATTGTGCCCTTGGACTCAGCTCTGGTGAGGTCACAGCTTGAGAGCTCTGTTCAGGTTTGGGCACTGCAATAGAGAGAGATGTGGAGGTGCTGGAGCAGGTGCAGAGGAGGGCAGCAAAGCTGGGGAAGGGCCTGGAGAATAAATGTGATGAGGAGAGACTGAGGGAGCTGGGGATGGGTAATGTGAGGAAGAGGAGGCTGAGGGCAGAGCTCATTGTTGTCTACAGCTACCTGCAGGGACATTGTGGAGAGGCTGCTGCTGGGCTCTGCTCACAGGGAGTTGGAGACAGAACAAGGGGGAATGGCCTCAAGCTGAGGCTGGGGGGGTTTAGATTGGACATTAGGAGAAAGTTTTTCCTGCAGAGAGTGGTCAGGGACTGGCATGAGCTGCCCAGGGAGGTGCTGGAGTCCCCCAGCCTGGCTGTGTTTAAGGTGGTTTGGATGTGGTGCTTGGGGCTGTGGTTTAAGGTGAATCTTGCAGAGCAGGGTTCTAGGTTGGGCTTGGTGCTCCTGAGGGCCTTTGCCAACCTGCCTGCTGCTGTGATTTTGTGACCTCCTTGGTTTTTGAACCCTTCTGGGGATGGTGACTCCACCACCTACCTGTGCAACCTGTTCCAATGCCTTAGCACTCTTTCAGTGATGAAATTCTTCTCAATCCAGCTCAGCTTAGGACCTCCAGCTGCCTTCCTAATGATTTAGGGCCAAGTTCCATCCAATACTACACAATCTGAACACTCTGTGACCTTATATCCTGGGAGGAGACTCAAACCTGCATGGTTTATAGCACATTACAGAAGAATCTATGCTCCAAGCAGATCTAAGCAGTTGTCTGTGGTACTTAGGACAGGTGGGTTGTTGGTTTTTAAGTCCTTCAAAGAAATCAAGCCCAAAAGGTGTTTAGAAACCCATCTGTCAAAATTCAAAGACCATTTCTTTGTTGAAAATGAAGCCATCAAAAACCTTCTGAACTGTGTGTGTGGTTTATGGAAGACTGAAATCAATCTCAGCCTAAGAAACAAGGAATGGAGGAGAGAAGTCCCCAGAGCAGCCCATCAGTGATTTCTGTACAGGCTAAAGATATAAACCCCCTCAGCAGCTGATGAATGAAGGCTGAAGTGAGCTGGACAGGATCAGACAGAGCCAGCAGTGGAAGCAGATTTGAACCAAGGAAACCAAACTCAACCTATTCATTTCTTTCTCCCCCCCCCCCCATCCCCCAACTACAAATCTTCAAGAGCTCAATTTCCCAAGAGGAGGTCTGGAGAAAAGGCTCCCAAATTACTGAGGGTTGATCACTTCTCTCTTTCCAGTCTCACCCTAAGCTCATCACACTGCCAAGATGCTTTCAGCAAACCTGGAAGCCTTTCATATAACCCTTTGGTTTTATTTAGCTCCTGAACAAATCACAGACAGAACAGCAGAAAAGATGAAGAAAGTCATATTGACAAGAGGGGGGAAACAAAAACCAAACCAAACCAAACCAACAAACCAGAAACTTACTTTGGGATTTTATTTCATGAAGAGGTTTTTTATCTGAGAGAGAAAGAGAGAGAGAGAGAGAGAAAGTTGCACTTAATAAATTTACATGGAGCACATTTGCTTCCTAGATCATCTCTAACTCTATAAATGAAACCTTTTCTGCCTGCTTGCTGACTACAGGAATATTTTACGTTGGCCATTTTCCTCCCCACCCCTTCAC